>ML996402.1:0-13867 GCA_010093805.1 Polyplosphaeria fusca | reverse complement strand
ATCATCATTCCATCCATTCTCGCATTTTTGAGCATCGAATCTGACAACTCTGACGTGTAACGTACGCGCAGTTATGGTATACACGCCATCTTGAATCCCAGAGCCCTGGTCCTGTATCATTAACTCCACAATACTTTCGATATCTGAGAAAGAGAGGTGATTGAGCGGGAAGAAGGGGCGCTTTACAAGCGTCTTCCTCTTGTTGACGCGTAAAGTATAATTGCCCTGTACCATAATAGGTAGCTCGGGTGGCAATGATGGAGTGACAAGCTCAGCCAAAGCCATCTCTGGTGTAAGAGACCGTGGAGGAGGCGGCAGCAGTGGCGACGATGGCAATGACAAAGTATCTAGTACACGTATTGGCTGAAGGCGCTGTATAGGTGGTGGCGGAGCTGCTAACGGCGGATCGCTACGAGCCTGCGATTGATCGTTGTTCCATGTTATAGATTTCTTCTATTGACGTGCTCGGGTTGTTGTAGCCTCCTTGTTATTGGCGTTAGAGCGAGCCTTTGCAGAGGGCTTCTTTGTGCGTAAGGATCTCGGCGTAAAATTCGACTTTTGGGTGGTCTTGGCTGCTTTAGATGCTGTAGAGGATTGTGAGCGAGTATTACTGGGCATCTTCAACAATATTGTAGAGATAGGGTGTTGATAAACCGGCGCATTTAGAGATTGTATGGGAAATACACGCACTCACAAAATCGGCGCGTTGAGCGCCAAGCTTTTTCCACTGATTTGTGCATACGATAGATAGGCGGGCGCGTGAAATTTGCGCGTTTTGCGCCAAGCTTTTTCCAGGGATTTGTGCATACGATAGATAACTGTCACGGTTATGGGTGGTTTGCCTGGTCAGCCATCAAATGAGTGTATTGCTGCGATATTGATTTATGTATCCTCAAGTGAGTGCGCATGTCTAAATGAGTGTGTGTGTTTGCCTTTTTACATTCTGTTCCTCTGTGAAGGGTTCACGCCATCCCAGGTGGTCATCAGCTGATCATGGCGTGAGCACCAAATGTCTCCCACAACCATTGCGCAATATCAGTTACACAATGCTTACGAGCGTAGCTCCAATGACGTAGAACCTGCCCGCCCCCCTGAGTCGGTGCATCTATTACTGCGTACGACGCATTCTTGGTTGACCTTAATTCAGAGTCGCCACGCATACGATATCCCGCGAGCGGTTCCGTGGCCCGGCCAGACTCCAATTAGCTCACCAACAGCGAGTTTCTCTCTAGCGCAATCACAACATGAACTGCAGCATTTGCTGTGGTCAAGCCGCGATAGCTCTCCACCTATTCTGCCAAAGCACCCAGCTCGACTCAACTTGATGCGCGACCTGCATAGCTCTAAGCGACTTTCCCTACTGGAGTCGCCGCCTCCTCTTAGCACACTGGGACCGCGCATCGTATCTAGAGAGAACATTCGCGCTTAGACAGGTCATATTTCCCGTGAAAGCTCTACAGAGGACTTGCAGCCTCTAAATGCGCTTCGTGATGGTCGTACCATGACATTGACGCCGCCACCTTGACCTCTCAAGACGTTTAACACGCACATGTTCCCTCGCTCGAGGAGGAAGGGCACTCTAGTTGGTGGCTGGTTGAACAGAAAGGACACGGCATCCGAGCTCCTCAGGTGAACACGAGATGGACGTGCTGATGCAGCATGAGAACGACTAGAGGCGGCGAGACAATGCTTTGTAGCATGTTTGACCGGCGTGTGAAGGTGTGATAGCGAATCGAGAGCCTGCGAGGTGATAGTCTGGTCACGTTTCAGCTGCATCGTGCACCGCTCGAGACCAATCCAGATTCTGCCACCATTTGTTGGGCGGCGACAATCTTGACTGCGGCTCAGCCTCCCAAGACTGGTTCAATTGGTTGGGGCAAGCGGTTGATCCAGCCACGCTATCAGGCCCGCAGCGTACGTCGTTGAAGCACGCCGCCAGCCATTGGTCGGCCCACAGCGCAGCTATAACAGGTTGTATTCTGGATCGGAGTATGTACCGTGGATGCGAACTGTACTACCTGCAGCTTCTCAGCCAGCCATGAAGCGGCAAAGCCACGGGCCGAAGCGAGCGCATCGGGCCGCAGCCAGGGACAGGTGGCAACGGCCGGATGGTGGGCTGCACGCCAAGGTGTGACTCTGCCCACACAAGACCGAACGCAGCCCACGCTAATTACCGCCTGATGAGGGTCTTCAGCTGGCAAGATCCTCCACCCCATCGGGCGTGCCGACCGGTCTCGCACCCCTTCGACCTGGACGCTAGCATTTCTGCCAGCCACTTTCAATGCCCCGCAACGGGCTGATGTGCCTCCACAACCGCTACTGATCTCGTGTATGCCGAGTCACTGCTATGTGTACTGCACCAGCAGCAAGCTCACGCCTCTTAGCCTGTTTTCGAGGCAAGCGAGTCAGATCAATCACTTCTTCTCCTTTGATGGTTGCCGTGACCACGGTTGCATCAATTTCGGCTTCGCTGCTCGAGCTTGTACTAGTGTGTTTGATCAATGCAGCCGCTATTAGCGCGAGAGCCTCTGAGCAAGCATAAGTCTTCTTGGCATGTGCCCAGTCCCTCCGATATCGCTGGGATGCCATGATGTGATAATGTGATCCACTTTGAATCGTGTTGTAGAATTTCTACCAAACCCAATCCCGCTAAGCCTCATCTTACAGCTTGGAAAAATAGTCTAGTCGAGAGTGTTTTGGTCGCTGGAGACGATTTGCATGAGTCTTGTGCTTACCGTGAGAAGAGTTTCGTATATTCGCTCGAGTATCAGGTACGATGCTTTGCCTGCAAGCCGTGAATTCAGTCATTGCGCGTGCTGTAGCCAATGGAGTAGCAATGGGCATGATAGCGCATAGTTTTGGCCGCTTTGGCCATTTGGTAAGTGGTGGGCGGCAATATCGTTATGCGCGACGTGGACTCGGACGGCTGCGACTACACAGCTTTATGTTTTTCGCACAACTTCGGGGAACAAGGTTTCAACTCCGAATACAGTGCATACCATTCAATATGCTTTTAAATACAATGACAATCCTATTTGTAAGCAGGAGTGGAGGGTTGTACAAGGTATATTGAGTATGGTACAAGTGCGGTATATGTGTGATCAGATGTGATGAGATGTATGTAGGAAGGATGGCTGGCGAGCAGCCTTATGTACATGATGATAGGTCACGAGGTAACCATGTGTCCTGGGCTTACACTATTATTACCAAGTGTCTGAATGACCCCGGGTTATACGCGAATTGTTTGTATCACTCTAGCAGAAAGTAGGAGTAACAATTGCAACACCGAGATCAACCTCCGCCACCTATACTCACTCTAGCTCTCCAATTGACTTTAGCATACTGTTCATCTGGCTGTCGACGTCAGATTTGGAGTCGGAGTCCGAGCCAGATAATTTGAGCTCATCAAGGTGAATTATTCGACCTTCTTCTTCGCCGCCAATAAGGTTTAGCTCTCCATCGCCAGCTACTTCTTCTTGGACGATCTGATCTTCATTATTATCCTTATTTTGCGGCACTGCCATTAAGGCCAAGAGCTCTTTAACCTGATCTCGTGCGCTCAAGCCCTGTCTGGCCATGATCGAGGTAGCTCCCGCTTGCATTTTCATCAGCATATCTCTCTGTCCAAGCTTGTAGGCCGTCACTTTATTGTCGACTTCTTCCTTTTGCATCAACTCCTTCTTCTTCTTCGCATCTACTACTGAGAAGACTTGGTTCGCGGCTGGACCAAGGACCATACCAGCACCCGGTACGGCCGAAAGACCCTTGGTGAAGATAGCTTTGCCAAAATTCTTCGCAATCTGCGTCGGACCCCCTGCTCCGAGTACCACTCGCTGGAGGAATGGTGCCTCGTTTAGTATTGCCTCCCCTTTATTTTGCTCGTGCTTGAAATAACTGCCCAGGTCTTTTGCCTTCAGGTCCTCCTCGACATCTGATTTCCCATCACGACGCTTGGCGGGCGGTGGCCATGGCCAGACCTTGGCATCTTTTGGCTTTGGCTTTGGATCTTCAGACGGTTTCGGCAACAGGGGTTCTCCACAGGTGCCGCTCGGATCGGCCCAGTTCACGGGATCGTTCCGAACGTACGCGTACACGTTGTGCCCATCAGCAGTACCCAAGGGATCAGGCGACGTCCAGCGGCCAAGCCACGGTGCATAGTAGCGAGCTCCGCATGCGTAGAGGCCCGTCTCGTTATCGCGTCGATAGGCGGCGAAGCGATACCTACGGGGCGCTTCCACGTCGGATCGGCATGCCAGCATCATAGAGATGCCGAAGGCGTTATATTCCTCGTACGAGATGACCTGAGCTTTGTCGTCAGTCTCCAAGCTGGCGCTCACATGGTATCTCAAGAGCGTGGGTAACGGTGTCGTCGCCGCTTGTTTCTCCGGGCTCAGCACCGTCTCTTCTATGCTAATGGATTTGGTTGCGTGATTGGAAGCGATGGCACTGATCACAGACGTATTCGTGATTGCTTTTGCCGTTGACCCATCTCCCTCGTACGTGCGGTAGATTTCCACCCCATCGAGGAAGACCGTCTCCTTGAGCCGCACTCGCTGGGCACTGTCCGAGCCGTCCTTGATTGCGCGATCCACCACCTTGCGCACTCTTCGTCCACCATCGTCGTAGACATACCACGTTGTTTCGGGCTCGCCTTCATTGACTTTCTGTCGTGACGTACACCTAAGCTTGCCGTTGGAATCCCAACCCATGCGGGAAAATCCCGGCATGGAGGTCATGCAACCGGCCCGTCCAGCGTCTCCATCGTAGCCATATTGCTCTGTAAGCTTGCCAATCTTGGTGCGGCTCAGCCGATTATTCTTCTTCGCCGCCTCCACTGGGCTTGGTTCCTCGTAAAAGTATTCTTGCGTCCAGCCCGTGATCGTTGCGTCGGACGATTTGTGCTCGAGCGATAACACGTTGTCGGCATCGTCATAGGTGTATGTTTCCGTGTAGTTTGAAAGCTCGGTGGATTGGCCGAATGGTAATGCCTGGCGGTTAAGTGGGGCGGAGGAAGATATCTGGCGCAAGCTGCGAGACGTGTTGCCTCCCGTCTCGATCGTTTCACGACCTGTCGCCTTGACGAGCCGGCCGAAGTTGTCGTACAGATAGCTCTTCCGAGGCGCGATTGTATCATTCCTGAAGAACTGGCTCTGTTGCGCCGTGTCTTGGACAGTCAGAATTCGGCCCAGGCAGTCGTATATCCACGTTAGATCTTCCAGAACCGTGCCGTCATCTCTCGAAGTCCGGCGCCGCGTCAACAATCGTGTTTGCTCATCGTAAGCGAAGGTAGAATGCGACGAGTTCCCGTAGTCTACGAGCAGTGGCTGGCCATCTGCCGCGTATGTTGCACCGGATATATGGCATGTGCTGCTAGACGCGTCCGCTGCGGTTGAGGAATAGAGAGTCTTAAGGTGGCCCGCAAGGTCCCATGTACGTACGGAAGTACGTCCTGCAGCATCGGTAGCTGATTTGGCCCGATTTAATGCATCGTAAGTGAAGCTGGACGTGTGTGGCTTTGCTTCCACTGGCACACTCTGTCGCCAATCCAAGGTGGTTCGATACTCTAGTGCAAGGTGCACCTCAGTCGATAGAGAATTGCCTTTGAAATCGTACCGAACATTTCTGCGGATTCCGGACTGGTCAGAGACCTCGAATATGCGCCCGAGCAACTTTCTTGGCTTTGCATTCGGCACTTGGTCGCCGTACACAAACTTGCTCCATAAAACCTCATTCTTGCTCTCCGGCTCCAGTACCCAGATCTCTTTCCTCCTGCGGAGTGCATCATACACCAGGCGTCGCTGACTGCGAGCACTGTCACACCCCAACACCACCTGGCCAGCACGATCTAGCAAAACGATTTGTGTGCCAGAGTCCATGCTGCGCTGAATAATTGGGCGACCAAGCATGTCATACTCTCTCGTTTGCACTTTGCGTCCAAGGCCGTCAAATTCCGCAACCAGATTGCCGAAGACATCATAGTCTGACCGAAGGATGCGAGTGCGGCCTTCTCCGGGCTTTGCGGTTTCAATGGCATTCCGGCGGCTGTCAAGATACATCGTTCGCGGAGTGCTCCCACGCTTGCTTGCATTGATTGCGGCATCGCGTATCTGCACATCGTCGGCTTTAGCGCGCAGCTCGTTCCAAGACGGGAGGAACAGTTCAGGACTGAGGCTTGTAAAGTAGTAACCGACGTCGGGATCCGACCTAGGGTCAAGGATGTGGGCGTTGTCATCAACATCATGCTCGGTGTTCATCCAAGGGTTTAAGCGCGATTTTGTCCACGTGTGATCTGGCAACAATGTACCGATCCTCCGTTGCAGCGCATCCAAGAAGTACATCTCCAAGGGCTGGCGTTGTTCTAAGTGTGACTGGAACAAAGCACTGGGCGAAAAGTATGGCCGTAATCGTATCACCATATTCCCTCGGGCGTCGTACACATGATGACCTGTAACGCACCACTTCAATTCTCCGCTCCCCCAATCTTTGAGTGTCAAGTCTTGGGACGCGACTCCTCGACCGTTGAAGTAGGTCACGCTAACCAAAATCTCACCATCGTTGTCTCGGTGATGTTCCGTGCGAGTTAGTGTTACCTGAAAGGTTGGTAGTGCCTTTCCAGACGTTTGCGAGGGGAGCCTTTCTCTGCCAAACAGCACGCGACTGCCCGCGCTTCCAAGTAGGCGTGCCGCAACGTCACGAGAAGGCTCCTTGATGAATGACATGAGTTCGGTTTTGGGGACGGTAAGAGGCACGTCGTCAGTAGAGTCGCCAACTGCCTCGTTCTTGGAACCCATTTGTGCGACCGCCATTACCTCCCCCAGCGCATCGTGGATGACTTGCGCACGGTTGTCATTTGGATCGGTGATCAAGGTGTGCTGCATGACCCTGTAATCAACTTCAGCCGTTGTGATATTCTTAACTGGGTCTATGCTTTGCACCGGGAGTTGGTGGAATGGGTCCATCTTGATTGTCGACATGTTACCGAAAATATCACGAGATATCCTTGGGACGAAGAATGACGCGCGTGCGTCTCGAAGTACTTTCACCGGATCGCTAATGCCGTCACAATTCCACAATACCTCGGATGTCGACACCCACGCAGAATGATCTCTTTTCAAGTCTACGTATCCGCCAGTGCTGAATAGAGTCTCTAGCAGAGATGCGTTGCGGAATGTGGCATCGTCCCTGGTCGAGAGACTGGTGCACAGTTCAGCGCTAATGGCAAGTTGGAATTCCTGGTCCACGACAGAGAAGCATTCGAATGCCCCAAGCTCCAGAGGATGCGTGAGATCCCCGCTTCGATAGTACGTTCTTGTTTGAGGCCCGAGGGCGATTGTTCCTTTTACGGCTCGTGGTCCTTCGCGTCGGAGCTGTTCGATATCGAGCAGTCGGGTTTCTGGGCAGTCTCCAATGTACCACACTTCGGTAGAGGCTGGCAGAGGTTTATAGTAGTTATCGTAATTGTCCTTGACGTCGTTGGTATACGTGTTTTGGGTTATTGTGATATGGCTCTGTTTCTGGGCAGCGCGAGTCTCTGCCGTGGGCAGCGAGCTTTCCGGCTTGCCATACTGAACGCGGATTGCCTTTGTGACATCTCCGTAACAGTTAGTCTCGAGGATCAGTTCATGGTCAACATGTGCATCGTCTTGCTGCCTTTCGTAACGGGCAGTAATCGATTCACGCGGTAGAACTTGGAAGGTGGTCGCTCTTTCGGCATTCTCTGGGTTCCCGACCGGTAAGATATCGTAGGATGACTCAAGCACCGTGAAAGGTACGTGAGCGGCACTGGATTCATCATGGCCGTACACCTCTGAACGCAGCAACTTTCCTTTCAAAGCGCGGTACGCATTGTAGACTTGGCCGTCATTAAGACCCTCCGGTATTGTAGATCGCGTGCGACTCTGGTCAAAAGTCTCCGAGTCAGGAGGAGATAGAGGCAGGTCTCCTGCACCAGTATGATACCACATCTTCGTGTAGCAGGTCGATAATTTGAATAGCTTCCTTTCTTTCTCCACGGGGAACTTCTCGAATTCCCACTTCTCGACCATCCCGAAGCCTCGAAATTCTCTCTCCACGCCGTCAAAGTACCCGTCATGATAGCGGTATTTCGCCGTCCGAGAAGACCCAGTAACGTCATCCTTCTCGACGAGGCGAATCAGCGTGTGCACGGGAAATGGCAGCTTGGTTTTCCATGGTTTTCCATTGCGATCGTCCTCATGGTAGAATCTCGTGGACGGAGTGTATTGCGCGTCAATAGTAAGTCCAAGCCCGTTGGACCAGCTCCGCAGCAGGTATGGCTTTGATCCACCACTGAGATCGAGGTAGTGGATGACGAGATCGTCTGTTGCGGGTCCATCGGGGCCAGCCCAGCACAGGCACGAACTCCCACTCCCGAGCAGGTCCAGGGTGAACACCGAAGAGATGTTGTTAAGCCCAGGGAAGCTACCTCCTAGAGGCATCCCGTCGCTCCAGCTATTCCCGCCGAAGTTGATATAGGCCGTGGCCTCCCCGTTTGGAGAGAGATACACCATATCGGTAGTGCCGCTTCCGTCAAGATCCAGGAGATGCAGCCTGCTGAATAAAAACTGATCATCAGAGTCAAAGACGGGAGAGTTGTCCATGGCGATCTTTGCGCCAAACACGCCATATCCCATGTTGGGGCAGTAAGACACCTGCCCATTTCCAATTCTGAGAACATCGGCTAGCCCATCGCCACTCATGTCGACAAAGTATAGCGCTGTCTTTGGATCGCCGGAAAGAATCATTTGCATGCACTCTTCCCCTTTGCAGGATTTTCCAAGACCGAACCCATCTTTACCCAGGGAAGGGAACCATGCAATCCCACTTCCCATGTCGCGCATTGCATCCCGTCGACCGTTACCAGTCAGGTCGAGCCTATGCACGGACTTGTCGTTGAGATTGAAATTTAAACTCGAGCGAAAACTTCTGAAAGGAGTCCACTCATCCTTTGCATAATACTCGTAGTATCCATCCGTGCGGCCGCTCTGATCGTGTAGGATAAGATCCTGACGGCCGTTGCCGTCGAGATCCTCAAAGTAAGATATGCGATAGTCTTCGAGAGTCGGGTACGAATTGACGATGCGCACGGGACCAAGGTCCTGTGATGGAGACGTTGCCAGCTCTTCGGTGTGGATCGACTCGCTTTCGGAGTCGCTATTCATGAACGCGTCGGCGACGTTTTCGTTTCGCTGGTAGTACCAGACGCCATCGAGTTGGACCAGGAGACCCGGAGCGCCTTCGCCGTCGAGATCTATCCACCGCGTCTGGCAATTTTTCTGATTCACTGGTAAGGTCTGCAGACAGGTGGGCTTCATGGTCTTCAGCTGCAGAGAGTCCAGGGAAGGAATGTCCGTGTAGGAAAAGTGGTATGGTGCGATCCTCTCGGATGTGTAAAGCCTCCCTTTCTCATCCCAACGATGACCCTCTATTGTGAGAGATGCTAGCAGAGATCCTGATGGGGCCTCGCTATACTGGAAGCTGTATGACTGGACCAAGTAGTCATCGAGCGGCAGTTTTTTTGGGAAATGGTGAAACATCAGGATCCGTCGACAGAGACGGTAGGAGCGTAGTTCAAAGCCACTGGAATAGGTTGATGAGACATCCTTTCGAAGGTCCCAAGGCTTCTCTTCGGTGGTGGTTGGTCTTTCCAGGTGGTGTTCACCATAATCAAAGACAACCTCGAATGACCAGGCAGTTTTGTGCCCGTCTGAGAGCGGAACAATGGCCCAAGTGTCCATGTCCCGAACCGGGGCGGAGTTTCCGTACATGATCGATTTGAGATACCTGGCACGCATGCGAACCGAAGCGTCTCTTTTCTCCTCAAAGCAAGGCAAGCTATCGTCCGGTCCACGTACTCCATCATCATTTTCTGGCTTGTAGGTGAAGAGCATCGCATTACCGCTTGGATCGTGAACCTCGCAGAGCAGCCACGAGAATATGCGGCTGGCTCCAGACTCGTCACGCGTCTCCGCAACACGTGACTCGGAAGTACGGCCGAAGAAGCATGTCACATTTGTCGAGGAAATGCTTCTCCAGAACACGTCATTCTCATCTTTGTCGCTGGTGAACCGCTCGATGCGAGTCCTTTCGCCATTTTCAACCCTCAGGAGATATCTCTGAACCAAAAAGGTCCCCAAGGATCCCGAGTAACGAAACTCGCCGCCCTCTTCAACCAAGTCCTCCATCCCCGAGAACAGGAATATGTCCGATTCATCATACTTGGGAATTCGGTTGGTCGTCTTGCGAGTTATGCTATCCACTGAGATGTTCCAGCCGATACCAAAAGGGCCGTTTCCAGTTCCCGAGTTGTATGCGAGTTTCAGCGCGGGCTGAAAATTATTTCGAGATTTCGTCACGTGCACAGGCAAGTTTAGAGAAAGCGTCCCGTTGGAAGGGTTTACCTCGAAGGTTTGATCCACCGATCGCAACGCCCCGCCGCCTCTCCCGCTCGAGAAGCCAGCGGCATCGACCTGGGTTATGGTCGGCACTCTAGAGGCAGACGCGACAGACTGTCCGACTGTCGCGATGTTTCCAATGGCGGTCGTGTCGTTCTTAGCACTCGGGCGGCCCGAGGCGCTGGGGCGGATTGATGGAGCCCCTTGAGCGTTCATATTGTCCTTGAGTCGCAGTTCGCCGCGGAATGTCAACGCTTTCAAGAGTCGCTTTCAAGAGTCGCTGTTTGGGAGGTCTGTAGCGACCTGGTGTCGTTGTGATCAGAGCAAAACCGAGAGGCAGAGGCGATCCTCCATTCATGCTCTCGAGAAGCTGATCCGCCTACAGCTGACCGACTCAGGCGTCAGACTGACGAGAATTCGCTGCGGCCAGAAACCAGTTCGGCCGCTCTGCGTCTTCTGCGGTCTGCCGAAGTCTTTCCGATGAAGGTTCAGCCACGCCACCGCGCGAACTCGATGCGAGGTAAGCGAGGAGTGTGCGCCTTGCTGCCATGCACTCCGAGTTCTGGCTGCATGCATCATGCGCGCCTCGATGCAGAGACTAAGCGATCTAGACCAGAGTCAGTCCGTGACCTCAGCAAGCCACTCTCCCAGCTTGCCTTCTGAATCTACTACGCTCAGCTAGCCACTCCACTGTCTTGACCGTCCACGGTTGTGTATGGTCGTGGACATGTAAATGGGCATAGGCGGCTTCCTGTTTGCTTGATTGGTTCTCTGTACAGACGATCAGTTGGTCCGCTCCTTTCAGCCAGCCTCGTTCTTTGATGAAGCCTCACATGTCTGTTCGTGTCCATCACCGAGATGGGCATACAGCATGAGCTCCCGAAGTGGAGGGCTCGGTTCGGAGACGAATTCTCAGCTACTAGGCTCTGCCCCGAGCAGCGACTGCAAAGGAAACTCTTGTATCTCGAGACTTCATGCAAGTCGCATGTATGATCAACCGTTCTTGCGGCGAGCAGTTTACCTTGGAGGTGGGAGAGAGTCTGTAAACACAGTTTGACAATGGCATGATTGGGACGATATTCGATAAAACAATTGCATTAAAAATATGATGTTTTATGCCAGGTGGAGCGCCAAACTTGGGTGATCATAGGTAACAATCAGGGTGGCTATCAATATTGCTTAAAATTTTCTCCTTACAAAAGAATTACCGTATTCCACCACCAAAGCGGCCAAACCACCGAGCCGGCCACTTTTTCCTTGGCGTGACCACCCTACCTCCCAACTCTAATTGTTGCCGTAGATGGCTATTGAGGGTGCTGCCTCTGACTGCTGCCTACACTGGCGTGTGGTTGCCTACTGGAGCCTAGAATACTTGGGTACATATATACTCGTCTCTTTCTCTTAGTTGTCACAAAAACACACAGTTCTTCATTGCCTCCCAGTCCCCTGAGAGTTATGAGCCCGGATTTGCCTTCAACAACTGTCGTTCACTTGTTACCTATTACCTACACCGGTTGCATCCAATTATTCCACGATCTCCCTTAAGTCACCAACTGCTTTACCGCCAACATGAGCATTGAAGAGCAGTTGATCGTTAAGGCTACAGTGATCCTGGATAAGCCTCAGGACTGGACAAAATAGCTCTTCCTACATAAGGACAGCGCTGATTGTAACTCCTTGTGGTTGTATTGCGACTCTGATCTCACGAAAGCTGAGGTCAAAAAGATTGACACTGAAGAGCCGAGAGCTCGTTCGATCAACTCCTTCAAGAAGGACTATACTGGAAATGCTGAGATCAAAGTCGACAAACTCAGTGACAAGAAAATCAGCACATTTCAGCTATGGCGACAGATCCATACTGAGAGAAAGGCTGAATTTGTCAAGAAGAAAAATGCTCTAGCGGCATTTAACTCTGAAATCTCAAAAACGATAGCTCACCGCCATATCTTAGCTATTGCAAACAATGAGTCACCTTATGCGCAACTCAGAACACTGAAAAAGCTTCTCTACCCATCGTCAACTGACCGCCAGTACAAGTTGCTAGAAAAATATAAAAAGATCAAGAAAGTCCCTCGACGAGGTGACAGGAATCTCTGGTTTGAAGAATACATCCAGATCCTCCGAGAAATGGTTGCTGCAAAGATGCCAGAAGTCCAGGGCACCCGCGCACAACAGACTTTTATCCGAGAGCTACAAGGCATCGATCCTGCATGGGTTGCAAACAAACAACAGCGACTCATCAATCACGACATTGATGGGAAGGAAGATGACTATACTAGTCCTGTTGAACTTGTGGAGCGCTATCAAAAGTTTGTAAGCAAGCTGAAGCCAATACATACCACGCTAGGTACATTTGCAACTCTTGCACTAGTAGGAGTCGACAAGCAGCATACGCCAGATGGACAAAAATACTCCTGCCTCTGCGGCAAGCTACATTGATTCAACGCTTGCCCATATGTGGTAAAAAGTCTCCGAAGCATCAATTGGAGAGCCGACCCTAACATTGAGGAAAAGTTCCAGGAATTGAGAGCTCATAGCGAGAGCCATCCAGTCACTGGTATTGTCCTTAGGCTTGATAAGAAACAGAAGCGTGGCAAGGGAGGTGACAAGCATCCGACTCCAGTCACACTTGACAGCAGAGTTCCACTAAGCAACATTAATGGGAACACCAATCAAGCCATCCAACTAGCCCCAACGCTTCTTGAGTTTACTGACGAGAGCAAATCTTGTATTCAACCAACGACACTACTCACGAATGCTGCTATATGTCAACTGCCTCCACCGCTGATTAATAGGTAGATCATGGACCCCGGAACCAATGTACACGTTTCTAACCATCATCCAAAGTCCTTGAGAAAGCTTCGAGATGGCAATGCCGACAATATTGTCGCAGCAGGCAACTAGCTGATTGAGATTGTTGAATGGGGAACTGTTGACTTAGCTGTCGAAACGCCCTCTGGCTTACAGCTTGTCACCATCTCATGGGTTGCCTATATCCCGTCATTCTTCACCTCATGTGTAGCACTCTCACGCTGCCGAGAATTAGGCTACAAATTTGACTCAGGACGACGCTGCCTGTACCAAGGCTTAAAGGTCTTCTGCCTACTCCGTGAATTGTATCGCTTCATGGAGAATTGAGCCTCACAGAAGCGCCACAGCTCAGCCACTACAGAACCTGTATCGCTTCATGGAGAATTGAGCCTCACAGAAGCGCCACAGCTCAGCCACTGCAGAACCTGGGGCAGTGTTCCGAATCGGAGCTGATACGGAGTCACCGTGCAGAGTCCTGGGTCAAGGCACAGTCGGACCGATGTCGGTGGGAACACGAGTATTGACAAGTCAGCCAGCCTCAACTCTTGGCAATCAGTTATAAGGAGCCGTGTCGGAAAGGTAGCTCAGTAGTTTTTTGTATTCTCTTCGTACCAGGCCTATTGGCAGCTATTGATTTGAGGTGA
>ML996401.1:0-14266 GCA_010093805.1 Polyplosphaeria fusca | reverse complement strand
GCCTTGCAGCGCCCGATCGTACATGGCCTCCGCCTCCGCTAGCCTGCCTTGGTCCGCGTAGAGGTTGCCTAGGTTGTTGACCGTTGAGAGTGTCGATGTGTGCTTCGCTCCCAGTGCCTCCTCCTTGCCTTGCAGCGCCCGATCGTACATGGCCTCCGCCTCCGCTAGCCTGCCTTGGTCCGCGTAGAGGTCACCCAGGCTATGCATCGCCCATTCCAGTCCATCCACACCCATCTTACCATTTGCGATGAAATGTCTATGTTTTGCCACATGTTGAAGGAGCCGCTGCTGAAGGAGCCACCATTCGTCTACATTCCTACTCGGGACTTCGGATGCTACACAAGTCAGAGCCAACCGCGCGAGACCGTCGTCCCACTCCCCATTCAACACAGATATCGTCCATGAGTGCACACAGCTATGCACTCCGTACCCTATAGACCTAGACCCTTGGCTAGGTGAGGGCTCTGGGTGAGCGAGGCCGTATTCGCATAGCAGTCGAACTGCCTCATTGTAGCTCAGTTCGTCCTCGGTGAGCTTTCGTATAGACTCATCATCCCCGATGCATGCATGTCGAAGAAGCCCAAACCACACATCTTGCTTGTCGAAGTAGGCCCACAGTTTAAGTAACCGGGCTGATGCCGCATTCTGTTCTTGAATCTGATCGAACGTGACCTGCCATGTCGTGTATAGTGGCCGGTCTTCGTATGAGCTCAACGTTGGACTTGTCCTCTGAAGCTTCAACCACGATGCCTCGTATAGCCGAAGATACTCCGCAAAGCTGGTGGTCACGTGCTCGAGGTAAGCGCCAGCCGTGGAGAGAGCGAGAGGCAGGCCATCGAGCTCCGAGACGAGCGCTTTAGCATCAGGATCTGCTTTGTTAGCTCCAGTTCACTCATTTGACAGTCATGTAACACACCGTTTTCAATACTATCCCTTCTAGACGTGTTCGCTAAGATCTTGAGCCCGTCTTCTAGAGCTGTCAACTTTTGAATATGGATACGCTGGCCCTGGGTAACGCGCGCTGAGCGCGTCGTGATGACGATCGAGCCCTGGTCGCTTTCTGGCAGATACTGACGGATATTAACTGTCGAACGGTCGGAATTATTAGTAATTCGAGGGTTATCGTAATTGTCGTAGACCATCAGCCAGCATGCGTTTCCTAGGAGATCGAGCCAGGCCTTGACTGCGCTGACCACTTGATCGAGATCTCCATCCAAGTCTGCGCTGCTGAGCACGCTAGTCGAGGGGTGACACTGCAGGACTTGCTGCGCAATGCCGCGATAGCTAAGCCGCAGAGAGTCCTCGTCGTTCGCGTTCAGCCAGAAGATCGCCGTGTGCTTCTCCTTGTGCCGCCTGATGTATTCGACGGCCAGCTGAGTCTTCCCAATCCCTCCCATCCCATGAAGGACGACGGCCGCTCGGCTGCTATGACCGTGGAGCAGCTCGTGCATCTTCGACAGCTCCCGCTCTCGGGCCACAAACTGTGCGGCTTCAGGGAATGACCTGAGGTTGAGTCTGACGGCATATTGTTCAAAGTCCGCACCTAAGCTAGTCAGCGCCGTCGCCTCTCTCTATACCTATCTACGCAGGAGTCTACCTTTGTACAAGGTGTCTATTTCCTTCTCCAGCCGTCGAAGTGCGTGTTCTCTCCCCTCTCCGTAGTTCAACACCATTGCGACGCCGCAGATGCCGATCAAACAGTACACCCCGTCCTCTTCAATCGTCGTAGTGCGGCGCTCCGCCCAGGACCTCTGCTGTTTGATGCTGAAAGTCGACAACGCATCGCCTCGGAGAGCGCTTTCTGGGATGCCAGTGACCTCGTGTATCTCAGCCGCAAGCAGTAACTTGCTACCAAGTCGCTGCCCCTCTACGCTAAAGAAGTCGACCTCCCTCGGTGCGATCAGCTCTTGAAGCGTCCAGCCTCGTGTGAACCATCGGCTCGTCTTAAAGGCTTCGTCCCAAGCCCTTTCACTATTCGCTCTATTGCCTGCTTTAAACACATCTGAAAGGTAGACGTAGCAGCGCGCAGCGTTCTGATACCACCGGAACATGGAGTTGATCGCTGCGCCGAGCTCGACCGCGTTTTTCTTGTCAATACAGCACGTGTCTACCCAGAAGTATTGTAGTCCATCCGCTGCGGCCTGGTCTGCGCAGAACTGTATCTTCGCCCACCCAGCCTTACTAGCAGTCTTGCTCCTGTCCGCGCCGGCTTCTATATCCTGCAATGTGACCTCCTCCTGTCCCCATGTGTGAGAGAGTATTGCGTACGCAGGTACATGGTCGCTAGTGGGTTCGCGAAAGACGATGGCGCCGTCTAGTTTGCGCTGCAAGAGGCGGATCAGGGCCATAGCTGAGGCGCGATATCACGACAAGCGCGACTTATGCGGCCCGTCTGGCATGTTGGTGCGAGCTATCTGAAGGTCGACAGTACGGAGACAGATGTCGGAGGACCGTCCGAGAGGTGGTGGTGAGATCGTCGTCGTAGGCGCTGCCCGCGAGGCTGCATCGTGGCGCAAGCTGGCCGGTGAAGGGGCGCTGATGTTGCCTGCATGTCATCGAAGCGTTGCACTGCCCAACTAAACTTGGCGCGGATCGCTCTTAACTCCTACCTAGCTATCCCTGGTCGGTAGGAGAGTAAAAGGGCAGCGGTTGCGCTTGGTGAATAAGAGAGATGATAAAAGTGCGGATCCTCCACCCACTGCTACGCTATCGCGCCCAGGGCGCGGCGCTGTGCCACAGAACCACTAGCCACAGTCTTGGCTTGTCGACAGCTGTGGCTTATGATACACTGTAATGATGATGTGAGCGTGCAGGTCGCGACTGAGAATGGCCAGGGCCTGCTCGCTTAGACGGAGAGGTCCCGATCGTCGTGGCGATTCTACATGAACCATCCCTGTATTGCCACCACAGGGCTAGTGGTGACCGATAAGTGTGGCTATAAGAATATAAAGCTGGATTGCCGTTGGATTATGATCATTAAAAGCTCCCGATGCCTAGTGCCGAAGCCGTAGCAGGGGTGCTCTGGTATATCGCGAAACCAGGCGCCCTTTTTCTAGGCGCGACGTGGACGACAATGCTGGTAATTTTCGCAGTAGCAGCAGCTAGGACGCAGAGGATGACTGACAGTATCTAGCGCACGCATGATTAGGGAGAAAGCTCGATGTGGGATGATTCAATTCTATTGTAAAGTCGAGGTACCTGTGAATTTTCTCGCCACGGCGTGGTTCTCGCTACGTAGTGGGGGATGTTAGACGACGTATGAAAAACTGCTGGCGATGGAAGGGTTAAAAACGCGAACTCGATCTGTGGCCCGGGATACAATCCGACAGGCGCAATTGGTGCGCGGTTGGGGACGGTGCCTTGTTACGTCATGGTCCAATCATGATCAACATCCCCACATATAGTTCAAAGGAGCTCAGCATCTCAAAGATACCCGACAACCTTAATCTTGATCTGATTTGATATTTGCATCAAAAGTAGCAGAAGTTGCGAGTACCAAGTTCCCCAGCCATGCCTCGGCCACTGTTACTGCCGCTTCGGCGAGCTCCACGGACGACGTACGTCGTTAGGACGGCACGATACCCCTACTGCTCGGGTTCACCCAACTCTACAAAAGCTTCAACAGACCAATTCAATAAGACCGGCGAGCGTGATGGCACTGGTCCGGCGGACATTAACGTTCGCAGCGATGAGTACTCAAAGTCCGGCGGCGACGATATTGTCGCCGAGCAAACAATCGCGTCATTCAAAGTATGCCTCGCTAGAAACGGCCTTTATTAATCAGATTCCAAAATAGGTGCTGAAGAGATTAGGAATCGAAAAGCACTGATCCCGCCGTCGAGAAGGAACGTGCAGGCAAGGGTAACGTGATCAACCCACTCGAGATATCACCAGCCACACCTGAGGTATCGCAAGCAATCCACGAAGTTGTAAGTTTACCGAAACTTGTCACGGAACGAACACAGCTAACGCTGCTTGACTTTCCAGACAGTGGAGAGCAACGTCGAGCGACTTCCTAATGCAAAGACCGGCAAGGGAATCACGAAGAAGGCCAAGAAAATCGAGACAGTGGAGATTGATTTCGATAAGATCAAGATGAGAGGCAGATGATATTAGTGAGATGTTCAAAACAGCCTGCATTCTTAAGTGTCATAAGTATGCACCTCGTGATGGTGCGGGGTTTCCGTTCCAGACCCGCGTTCGATTTCCTATTTGGGCCTGTCTGATAACAACGACCACGAATCTTCCTCGTTGACTCCCACATCACTCATCCATCTTCACTTGGCCAGATATTTTCTCTCAGTTATGCTGTTTTCCTCGGAATGGGTGAACCATTTGCAGTATGCACTCCCGCGCCGTCGTCAAGCATCGGGAGCCCTCTCGTGGCCCAGGTTCAGCATGTCCCGCGATTACCCGCCGGTTCGGCTCAAAATTACCGAATTATTGCACCAAAGCCATCGAAAGACGTAAAGTGGCAGCCCTGCAAGAAAGCGAAGAGTCGAAACGGTATGCCAGCTTTGTGAGGTCCACGGGATGGTTGCTGATGTTAGGGCACTCTAGGCTGTCTGACATGCAAAGCGAAACGCATGAAGTGCGATGAAACGAAGCCTTCCTGCCATCAATGCGCTCGCCGAGGTCATGCATGCGGAGGATACAAGATCGACTTCAAGTGGAAGCCTTGTGATCCTTCCAAGAGCACCTTTGATGGACAGTTTCGCGGTAAGAACGCATTCAAGACATGGTTACGAGTCATATGCTGATGAACCCAGATTTCCTCAGCATCTGCAGCGACCCGGCAGCGGATCCAACGAGATCTACATCGGTTGACTCGAGCTTTCTCGAACATTATACGTCCGCAGCATTCGCAGAGTCAGTCCTCAACCACTCACATGGCATGGATTACGTTTCAAATGACTCTTCAATGATCTTAGGATATTCGTCAAACTCATTTGAGGAGAGCCAGCATTTCGATGCTTGCCTCCTCAACCTATCAGAACATCTATTCTCATCGTCACCTGATGAGGAAATCTCCCCTAACCCCCAGCCTGCCGATCACGTTTTCAATGCTAATCCCGCTCGCGCTTCTAGTAACGAGGTAGCTGACCCTGACGATATTGCATGGGCCGACTTGATATTCGGATTTGACGAAACGTTTCCAGCGCCTTTGCAAATTGATCAGCAAAATCTATTCCAGTCAACGACACCGCTCTCACCTCTCTCTGGTGACACCAATCGTACCGACGGCTATCTAGACTGGATCATCCTGTTTCAACAACCCCACTTTCAAAATGATAGCCCCGAGGTTATCTCTCTGATATTCAATAATTACACTTGCAACATCCTGTCCATCAAAGATAGAATACATGGAAACCCTTGGACCTACCACGTTTGGATGATGGCGAAGACGTTTCCTGCTTTGTATCAGGCCCTGGCAGCCATGGCTTGCTTGCACGTATCCAAGGTTCAGCCCGAGCTTCGAGCGAAAGGCATTCAGCACATCCAACTAAGCAAGCAAGAGCTTGAAGCACACTCTTCCGATGGGGTCGTGCCACTTGATCAGTTTATTGCAACAACACTTGCGCTTGGCTTTGCAGAGACCTGGGACTGCCAGCAGAGGTCCACGGCCAGCTTCAGAGTGAGCGTCGCCAAAGAGCTTTTTCAGCGAGCGTACTCTTCGGATTACATCTTAGACGCAACAGCAGAAGACGTGACTAGACTCAGATTCCTGGCAAGGACCTGCTTGTACATGGATGTCATCTCCCGGCTCACTGCTAACGGGGCAAGCAAAACCCTCGAGGACGACTTCACATCTGCAGCTTATATGCACTCATACCCTCTTGCTTTTCCGAAATACGACATTGACCCACTTATGGGCTACGCCACAGAGCTGTTCCCACTCATCGGCCAAGTGGCCGACCTAGTCTATCTCGTTCGAAACCGCACGGCCAATCGAAACTCTCCCGCCATCATATCCCGCGCGGCAGATTTGAAACAACGGTTAGAGCGCTGGTCCGTGCTCGTAGACGATTCAACAATCAAGGAACTATCAACGACACAATCCGATGCTCTTCAAACCGCGGAAGCGTACCGATGGGCAAGCCTGTTGCTTTTGCGACAAGCTGTACCAGAACTACCCAGCGTCATCTCTTATCCGGAGCTGGCGCAAAAGGTCATGATCTATCTCGCGACAACATCACATGTTTCACGCACAATCATCATCCAGATCTTCCCTTTGATGATGGCGGGCTGTGAGGCGATCGAGGACGAGGACAGAGATTGGGTGCGCCAGAGATGGAGTCTGATGGCGAGAAACATGGTCACTGGCATCGTCGATCGATGTTTCGAAATAACGACCGAAGTGTGGCATCGCAGAGACAGATATGCGAAGCTAAACGACATCTGTCCCTCGACCGGGGCGACAATCCATTCTCCGCCGCGACCACCTGTCAACGTTGAGAACAGTAACTCTCACACTAGCACCACGATGACACCGAATAGCATATCAACATCGCGAAACGACTTTCCAGTCTCGGCAGCATTCAAGAATGGTGTGGATCTTCTAACCAAATCTGGGTGCATCGATTATTCCGTCAAGGGCAAGTTGCATTGGCTTGGAGTCATGAAGGACTGGAACTGCGAAGGTGAGCGAGCAACCAGACACCCTCCCCTATCACCATGTTGCTAACAATCGCATTACAGTTATGCTAGGATGAATGGACATGCACGCTATCAACATATATCTACACAAACACACACCAATCTCCCCCTGACCCCAAAGTCCCACAATAATGCCACTGAAACAACTACACAATCTCCCCCCAAGTCCCCCGAACCCACTCCTCCACCCCCCTCAAAAACCCCCTAATCTTCTCCCCATCCGCCCCCCTCCCCCCCTCCTGCTCCTCCCCCATCACCTCCTGCATCCCCCTCAGCCTCTCCTGCAAAACCTCGATCCTATACCTCGTCCACTGAAAATACAGCTCCGACAAATCCGACAAAGGGCGAATCGTCGTCAGCACAGAGGTATCTTTGACAAAGGCATCGCGCGGCCGGAACGAGGTTACCATCGTGATGCGCTCGGTGCCGCCGAGCGCGGCGAGCGCTTGGTGCGTTATGCAGCGGCCTTGAAGGACGATGGCGTGGCCCTACATACAATTTTAGAATTGAGGGAGTGTGGTAAGGGGGGGGGGGGAATACCATCTGCGGCCCGCGCACCTTGAGGATCTCGCCTGGGCCTGTTTGCAGCGCCGTTTCGCCGCCGCTCATGTTTGTCGCGTCGCTCATCATGACGACGCATACGAACGGGTAGCTATCGTTGTGCCATTTTGTGACTGGCAGGTCGGAGGCGGATTGCGTGGCGCTGCGTTTCGCGACGTCGGCGGGGTCGTTGACGGAGATGTTGATGTTGCCGATTTCGTAGTCGTACATGGGGATTAGGTCGATGGTGGCGATGCGGGAGATGAGGGAGAGGGTGGTGGGATGCGTCCAGGCGCTGTGCATGAAGGGGGCGTATCTGGGATGGGATGTTAGAGGTGGGAGGAGGGAAGGAGGGGGGACTTGCTTGGGGCAGTGGCCGCGAAGTTGGCAGCCGGCGAAGTCGGTGCTGATGAGACAGTTTTGCCAGACGGCGTCGGTGAAGATCTCGTGGCGCATTATGCTGATGGCTTCGGGGGTGAAGAGGGGGAAGGGCTCGGAGACGGCGACGGGGGAGATGCCGGCGTCTTCTGGGAGGCCGATGTCTTTGAGGGATAGGATGTTGGATGGTGGGACGAAGTTTAGATGTTTTGAGGGATCGAAAGTGGAATGGGCGGGAGATGGTGGAGCGATGTGAAGCTGCTTTTGGATGATTGGCTTCACTTTGAGAGCGGAGATGGGGCTGGCAATTGATATGACTTCCGCCATGATGAAAGTGTAAGATACGTTATTTGGGTATGAAGAGTTACTAGAAATATGAAGACATTGCAGCCACGGTCAGTCCTCGCTCCTTATATCAATTCGAATATCTACCATTCTTCACTCCGTCTTGTTAGTCACATGAATGATTGAAGACGAACGATCGCGCACTGTTCCGGCTCACAAGATAGTTGACATATACGGAGCTTGGCTTTCCGTGGTATTATTCTCCACATGTTCTAGCGACCTTGCCTAAGTAGGTAATCTCATCCCCCAAGATCTGATGAAACGATTGGCCGACTGGCGTTGACCACTCATATCTTTTAGATTCAGACTGTGAATTACTAGAAGAAGCATCTGATACTATCAAACGATGACAATAGATCGTGAAGCTCGTGTTCCAGCCACAATTGACGGCAGCTCTAATATCCCGTTCGGTATTGGTGCGTAGGTTGGTTGACGGAATTCGTTATCCCATGATACAAGCCCATGCGACTAAACAGAAAAGTGCGTATAAGAACACGGATCAAAAGTCCAAATTACCATTAGCTTAACCACCGTATCAGGCCATTTGTTTGCCTCCCCAAAGCTCACCACTCCACTCCCCATCATGGCCATCACAACCCCCCAACCCCTCCCCCCCTCCTACAAACCCACCACCTCCCTCACCGCCCTCCCCGCCACCATCCCAACCCCCGACATCCTCTCCATCCTCGCCCGCGACGGTGCCCTCATCCTCACCGACCTCGTCTCCCCCTCCGACCTCTCCGCCATCGACACCGAACTCTCGCCCTACCATCAGCGCCCAGACACATCCACCTCCACCGCCCTTTCCCTCATCCCCCCGGAAACCCTCGTCATCCCCGGCCTAGTCGGCAAATCCGCCACCATCGCTCGCTTGTGCGAAAGCCCCGTGCTCGAGGCCCTGCGCACGCATATCCTGCGCGACGAGTTCAGCGTCTTGCGCGAGGATGTCGTCGAGCAGCATGTCATCGACCCGCTTTTGAGTATTAGCATCACGCTGCATATCGGGCCCGGTGCGCCGAGGCAGAGGCTGCATCGCGATGATAACGTGCATGGGATTCGGCATGGGGGGAAGTTTGAGCTGAGGAGGGCGAGTCAGGTGGGGGTGTTGGTTGCGGGGAGTAGGACGATGAGGGAGAATGGGGCGACGATGGTGGTGCCGGGGAGTCATTTGTGGGGGGATGAGAGGGTGCCGAAGGTGGAGGAGGTGTGTTTTGCTGGTACGTGTTCTCGAGCTTGTCGGTGTTGTTAGTCTGCGAACGTGTGCGAAGAGGGGTGATCTTGATGTTCATCATTGAGATGAGCTATTCAATTCAGTCGTCGAGTTGATATGTCTGACATTGTGTGCAGAAATGGCTCCTGGCTCTGCACTTATCTTTCTGGCATCCTGCTATCACGGAGGCGGGCATAACAGCACACTGGACTCGACCCGCAAGATGCATGGCTTATTCTTCGTTCGCGGCACGCTGCGTACAGAGGAGAACCAGTTCCTTGCAATTCCGACGGAAAAGGTAAAAGGCATGAGTGAAGGCATGTGGAGGCTGCTGGGTTGGCGGAAGCCTAGTTCCGTTTTAGGCATAGTGGATAATGGGGACGCGGCAACGAAGTTGCTGGGCGCGTGAAGCGTTTGCTCCCACAATCACTTGTATTTTATTACGTCAGAGCAATATTACTTGGGGCCGTCAAACTGCTCTCCACTCCAGCGACTTTCCCTTCTCTTACAACACAACACAACGCTGCCGCCTCATATACCGTCACCATAAGCCATGGTAATCCTCGATCCGAGCACGCTCTTACACGAGCTTCCTTACTCACCATGTTTTTTCTTAATTCCAGAGCAAATTTGGCAGCGACAAGACCGAGCGAGAGATCCCCACACCCACCATGGATTCACACTACGACATTCTCGGTGTTTCCGTCCTGGCCACCCAAGCGGAAATCTCAAGGGCATATAGGACATTGTCTTTGAAACACCACCCAGACAAGACGCAAGGGCAAACGCAGGCAACCCGTGACTACCACACGGAGAAGTTCAAGAAGATCAACAATTCGAACGAGATTCTCTCGGACCCAGAGAAGCGCATTACGTATGACCTGAAGCGGCTCAAGGGCCTGGGCGATCAAAGCGGACAGCAAGAACAGCAAGAGAAGTCGCCGAATCCCAAGCCTCCGCCACAAGCAACTCCAGGATACTACCCAACAGGAAACGGATGGCGTCCGTCAGATGCTTCGAGCTTCAGAAATCCCGCCGCAGAGAATTATCGATATGCAGACGCGGATTCCTGCCTCAAACCTGGTGCATCTGCCTCCAAAGGAAAGCCTACCGCAAGAGCAAGCAACAATGGGCCAAACACAGGCTTCACCTCCAATACCGGCCCCTCTACCTTCAAAGCAAGTGACAAAGCCCCACCTCAAGACCACACTATCAATCTCGGAGCCGCCGCTTTCAAATCAAGCTGGAAAGACGCCTCCCCAGGCCCCTCCACCCCAGAAGCAAACCCCGCTCCGAAACCGGATACCACCTCCCAACCCGCTCCCGGTTCTCTCGCTTTCACAACCTCAACCTTCGGCTCCATCCCCTTCGCCCCCAATATCCCCCCCATCCCCTTCCACCGCACCCCCGCTTGCACCACGTCCCACGGCTTCCAGCACTTCACCTTCATCTCCCCTTCCTCCCCCCCGCGCCCCGTCTCCGAACCCGCCGTAACCCTCTCCCCAACCGGCGCAACGCAAATCCAATACTCGGATTTCGCTGGCCCGTGGATCGTCACGCTGCACATCGCCAAACTCTGGAAAGTCGTCGGACGCCCGGGCTTCGTACCGCACCAAGGCTGCAGCGTACCTGCGCCACTGGACATCACTGTGTATTTGGAGAAGAAGAGTGAGGGGCACGAGGGTGGGGATGTGCTGGTGAGCGTGCTGCAGGCGCCGAGGGATCAGAGGGGGAAGATGGCGTGTGTGGGGTTTGAGTCAAGGTGTATTGTGGATTGGGCGAAAGGAGATGCTGCGGTGCTAGAGATGCGCTTGCAGCCGCTGTGGGACGAGCCGGTGATCATGGGCCGCGGAGTGCAGGCCGGAGCGCGGGCGTGGAGGTTTGCGTTTACGGCGGATTGCTCGATGGCAGTGCCGGAGATGGAGGAGGGGGTTGGGGTCGTGGTCACGCATCTTGTGTATGGGTATGAGTGGCCGGAGGAGTTGGTTGAGGAGTTTGGGGGTAGGGTGGAGGCGGATTGGGAGGGGGGGGTGTTTGAGGGGGGGAGTCCGGAGATGAGGATTGCGAGTGATTTTCTGGGGATGAGGTATGTGAGGGTTGGGGTGGAGGAGTATTGCTCGGTGGTGACGTTTGAGGGGAAGGAGTTTGTGCAGGTTGGGGCGGTGGCGTATGCGGTGAGGGAGCGGGAGCAGGAGCAGGATATGGAGATCTGAGAAGTACTGGGTGAGAGTGGGTTCTGGGGATCTGTACGATGAGTTGACAAGGCGGCGATGGCGTTGATGGTGGATTTGCACGTGCTCCAGACATCTGAGCACCTTGAGCACTCTGAGCACTCCGAGCATCCCGAGCACTGAGTATCTTGAGCACTCTGAGCGTCCTGAGCACTCTGAGCGCTCTCAGAAAACAATCATACATCATGCCTTCAGATTCTTGTGCGACGTTCTTCTGATGTCGTCTCCACCCTGCGTACCGAGTCAGCACAGCCCCATCTTGACTCACAGCCCTCATCAGCGTCCGAACAGGTGACTCACCACTCGAACCTCATCATGATGAATTGCACTCGAAAATTAATGCAATTCACCCTCTAAAAACACTATACATCTTTTGAAAACCAGCATTACAGACAAGAACACAAGAAAATAAGCAGCGTGGCTGAGAGGGAAAGCGCCAGTCTCATAAACTGGAGTTCGATGGTTCGATCCCATCCGCTGCTCTACGTTTCGTGCTCGATTCTTTTTGTAATCGCTACTTTTTACTTTCGTGTCTCTGCTTGAGGCGTTGTTATCTAAGCTCCCGGTGTGCTGGGTGGCCATCCGGCGATTCTGGCCTCGAGACAGTGACCCAAAAAGTACTCTCCCGAGAAAATGTCAAGACACCAAGCTGGCTTGACTCCATTTCAACCATTCGTCTTTCCGTCCCGGTTCCAAGTCTCGATTGTGCTATTCGGGTGTCCGTTGTACCCGTCGGGTATGCGGGTGTGTCTTG
The DNA here is from genome assembly GCA_010093805.1 of Polyplosphaeria fusca. Classification (NCBI taxonomy): domain Eukaryota; kingdom Fungi; phylum Ascomycota; class Dothideomycetes; order Pleosporales; family Tetraplosphaeriaceae; genus Polyplosphaeria; species Polyplosphaeria fusca. The sequence goes on along the minus strand of ML996401.1, from coordinate 2,151 downwards.
GAACATCATACCGGATGAGGGCATTGCGGCAGTACAATAGACCACTAACTATTTAATCGGGGGTATACTCAGTTTTTTTTTCAGCTATAACAGGTTATTATATCGATCTCGAGCATTCTGGCCGTCGTTGCTCGGGAACACCGCTCCTTCCGCGTCACTGTTTCAGCTCTCAAGTGGAAGGATGTCGCGAGAGAAGAATTGGTAGCGTAATCGCTGCTCCAGGAAAATAATGCAAGAAGAATGAAACCGTACGAGTAGGAGCTCAGAAATTGAAAGTTTTGAAAGAACAAGAGTCCAAAACGGCATCGCTCGGTTCGCTCCATTTTTAGACATGTAGCGTTGCACCACAGCTCGCGCCAGCACGTGCAATGTCGATAACCGCCGAAGTCGTCACCAATCCTTCCCAAAGGGCTGAACGAGTGACTTCACACAAGAAACCCGCAAGAGCTCACAAGCAAGATTTCCCAATTAAGCATATACTTCCGCCCTCGCAGGCCCCATCTCTATCCCCCTTCCAAACGTCTAAGGAATGACAACGTCCGATGATATCACAAACTCCAACGCAAATGCATCCCACCAAAGGAGTGACAAACCGCTGTGCTATGCAACCGCTCAAATAACCAAACCAAAAACCGAACCCCCAAAACCGACCCTCCACTCATTACTCCCAGCTCTCATCTACTCCTTGCTAACCTCCCCCTCGACCTCCGCCTCAATCTCGACAGCTCCCATCGAAGCCAACCACCGCCTAGGCAAACTCGTAACCCCGAGCCCGCGTTTCTGGGGATTAATGCACTGGCCGCCGTTTGTACTTCTCTGTGTTAGCATCGCCGTATCATGTGCGAGGAGAGTAGAGTAGAGAGGGGAGGGGAGGGGAGGACGTACTAGTTCTCGCAGCCCTTTGCGGCAACGGACGCAGTGAAGGCGAGGGCGAGGATGGCGAGGAACTTCATTGTTATGGATCGATTTGTTTGGAGAGAGAGAGAAGTGGGTGGAAGTGGAAGTGGTGGTGTGTGGAGTGGGTGGGTTGTGATGAGAAGAGTGGGTTGTAGGTGAGAAGAGTGGGTTGTAGGTGAGAAGAGTGGGTTGTAGTTGAGAAGAAGCTGTGGTGATGTGATGTGATGAGGACATGTAGACTCGCGGTTCCATGTGCTTCTTATACAACTTTTCGGCGAGCACAGTGTCTAGGCAGAGTCTTGCAGCGTGACTGCCAATGCCATTTTTGTCTCGCGCTGGTGCCATTGGCAGTCCGATTCAGGCGACACATCCCTGCGGGCACGCGAGCCTTGCAAGATCTTGCACTCGCACGATATGGCGATGTAACTGCGATATTTGGTCAGTGCTTTGTTGTTGGTAGACTACTGCGATATTTGAGGCTGAAGGGGATTGGCCTGATGATCTGACAGGGATTGGTATGGTAAGCGTGGGGCTGGGGTTGGATTGATGCTGGGTTTTGGGCTGTAGTTACTGATCGTACGAGATAGTACAGGCAAAAGGCTCAACGAGAACTTAATCTATCATTGTTTGTGTGTTTACATTGATTCATGGCTTGATAGAAGAATCAAACTTCAAGTTAGCTTGCCAAACTAGTCGCAGCAGGGGCAAGATGGGAATCTCAAGTGTACGCCCGTCATCCGGAAGAGACCGAGGGTGCAAGATCACGGTGAGCTCTGGTGTGTGATGTTGCTCCCGTGTCGCGCGAGATGGCTAGTTCCCTAAGGCGAGCAACAAGCCGCATGCGTTCGAAAAGGCTGCTGACTCTCCCGTTCCAGTGACCTTCAATGGGTGGCCTGCCGGGCGACACCGGGCGACACCGAGCGATACTTGTTTCTTATGATAGCCTGTCACGTTTCGAACTGTAGTTCTTACCAGCGCAATCCCGCAGGATGCATGAGCCGCAGTGCTGCTTGGCGATGAAGGAGGCTGAGGCGTAAGCAAGACTCGAGTTTCGACCAATCAGAGGGGTCGACCACCAAAGCGCGCCCACATCCATCCATTTAGTGTATCCTACAGCCACAGAAAATCACGCACCTGCTGTACCTTTCGGGCTCTTGGCGATAAGCTCGGCTATATAGTTTCCGGCAGCATAGGGTTTCCGGCAGCCCCAACACACACGCGTCGCCATCGAATTCTCGCGATTGCTGCCACACC
>ML996400.1:0-14474 GCA_010093805.1 Polyplosphaeria fusca | reverse complement strand
GGAACACTGCCCGGGATTCTGCAGTGGCTGAGCTGTGGCGCTTCTGTGAGGCTCAATTCTCCATGAAGCGATACAACCAGCTGTCAAAGCTTAGGTGGACCTTACTGCGCGCCTGTGCAAGCTCAAGTCGCACCTGCGGCTGGAGATTTGCGTAGAGCCTTACAAGAAAGCTCTTAACGCTGTTGTGGCTCTTAAAGACGGCAAGCTCAGATTCTGGGTTTGCGGCCTTCAAGAGCGCTCGAAAAGCCGGTGTCTCCACCTCACGCAGTGGGTGGTTGTTCTCAGCAAGCCAGCTCACTACGGCGAGTCAAAAACGCTGCTGATTGAAGTTTTCAAGGGCATTGGACACCTCCTGCGGCACCTGTATGCCAGAGCCTATGAGACTTGCGAGCGTGAGCTGCTTGGCGTCCACCTGAGCTAGCTGCTTGCCCAGGCATCTGTGGCCATGTCCCAGTCACTTCTGCTCGACGTGAGCCCACGCTGCGCTCGTCGAGCTTGTCGTCTCACAGATCCCTTGCCCAGGAGCCTGTGTAGGTGGTAATGGCGACAGACAAAGAAAATACGGCTTGGGTCAGCGCGCAGCGTGACGCGGTACCCAAGCTTGTAGAGCGTCGATTTCTTGTGCTTCTGGGTTTGCAGAGGCTTAGTGTACTCAGATAACCTTGACCAAATAATCCCATCAAAGTTATCCAAGAACCGCTCTTTGAAGGCGTCAACTGAGGTCTCTGCACCAGCCGACGAGGCTACTGAGGGCGCTGTAGCTGCTCGAGAAGACGTAGACTGAGTTGACGGCGTCGGAGTATAGGAGGGCGTCAGTGTATAGGAAGGCGTCAGCGTATGGGAGGGCGTCAGCGTATGGGAGGGCGTCGGCGTATGGGAGGGCGTTAGTGTATTTGAGGGCGTTGCGTTGATCGAGGGCAGAGCCTCTGAGCTGAAGGACGCAGCGTTGAGGTCCTGGAGCCCAGTCTCAAAGCTCTGGCTGCTCTGGGTCTCTGGTGGGCCCTGGGTGCTCTGGCTGTCGAGCGCGACGGCTAGGCGAGTAGCTGACGCTATCGCCTTATTCAAAAGGCCTTGTTTGCCCTTTCTGCGTAGGTTGGGGCGCATTGTATAGGTAGGGGAGGAGGGGGAGGGGGGGGCGAGAGGGTGTGGGAGGGTTGATGGAGAGGCAGCTGGCGACAATAGTTTCCGAGTTGCCAACAATTACCCAATTCTTAAAACACCAAAAAAGCTCTAGAAATCGATATATTAGCGTATCTACAGCTTCAAAACCGCCAAAAAACGCTTAAAAAAGAATCAAAATGAATCAGGAGGATCAGGAGGATCAATCAGGAAATGAGGCTATCCTGATTCCTAGTAATTTTGTATAAGGGGCGGATTGATTCCTGATTGATACGATCAATTATTCTAAAATTAATCAATTATCTGATTGTTTGATTGATTGTTGCCAACTCTGGTGGTAACAAACCGGTATTGTAAGCAGGAGTGGAGGGTTGTACAAGGTGTATTGAGTATGGTACAAGTGTGGTGTAGTTGTGATGATATATATGCAGGAGAGACGGCTGCGAGCAGTCTTAAGTACATGATGGTAGGTCACATGTATACGCGTGACCTGGGCTTACAACAAGCTTATCACCATTCAACCTAAGAAAGCGGTCTCGTGCAGCAGTAAGATTCGGAAGGCTTTGGAAGTGGTTCTGGGAGTAGGAAGCACTAATAGCAGCCCTGATGAAGTAGAAGAAGCTGATGACCAGGGATTGTATCTGTGAAGAGGTTGGCACTGGATTGCTTGAAAGTTTGTAGACACCATATGGCCTGGAAAGCACGGTAGCGTAGCCACTTTGAGGGTTTCCAGGTGCGAACGCTACCAAAAGGACCTTCCATGTAATTATTTCACGGACTCACCAAAACTTCCTGACATTCCTCCTAAGACCTTAATTTTAGTTCGACGCTTCACACATGTAAAGCCCGTCAGCAAGTCAGACGCGCGTATCAAGTTAGAGGCATTTGCATCCTGTTCGAACCTAGCCCACACAAAAGCGACCTTTCCGTCCCTTCGTGCCACCATCATCCACTTCCTCACAACACGTTGCAAGTCATCGACTTGGCCAAAAAACACCCGTCACCGACCTCGTATGCCCACCGAACCTCGTGTCCGCACACCTAAAAGCTTAGCAAGCTTCCCTTTCCCCAACCCAACCCCTCGAATCCTGCCCGTTGTCTCGGCCCGCCGTTCGCTCATTCCTTCGCCAAGCCTATACCGCGGACTCGCAGCGCCTGCCAAAACCGTTCCTCGCACTGCCGAGAGCGGAACGCACACGTACGATGACGTTTTGGGCTTTGCAACGCACTCCCAATCTGTTCTCCGACCACGTTCTCCGAGCGATCCGGAAGTACAGTACCGCGTGCTTCGCACACGACCACGAGGAATATGCCGAAGCAAGCTCGACGGGACACGCCGATATGCATACTTCGCCCATGCACATCTCACTCATTAGATGCACAGCCAGGTGCTAATTATCTTCGCAGCCGCCACCACCACCGCCATCCATCGTCATCACTCAAGCCTCACCAGCGCGCCACAAGCCCCTCGCGCTACAAAGCTTGCTCGCTGGACCCGGAAAGGGAAAAAAAGCGGCAGCGCGGTTCGAGCCTAGCCCGCGCGACTTGCGACGCGAAGTGGTTCCAGGAAATTGAAGCAATGTCATGCCTTGCACCCCGAGCCTCTTGGGTTGCGGTACCGGAACCGTGGATAGGGAAGAAGGCAACGAAAACACGTAGAGTTGTGCGAAGCACTCGTTCAACGTCGACATCAAGAGCTGATGCCGAAGATTGCTTGTGCAGGTGCGTCGGCCAACCGCGTGCGTGGGCGAGGAGAGCCGGATGCGCCCCTGGTGGCCTTACACAGCACAGAGCAGGCCTAACGTTGGGGGTACGCACGCTCAGTGGCTCGCTTGATGCTGCAGAGTCGGTTTCCCTGTTTAGAGCTGCACGCTAGCGGTAAGGCTGTGTTGGGTCATCGTTGGGGGCAATTTGAAGGATGATCAAGAGTCGGGTTGAAGCGTCTCGGCGACCCAGGCGTTCCACGGATTTGAGTTTCCTTGATAATCATCTCACGCTCGCTTGCTGCGTCGTGTCTCTTCCCTTTTGGCGTTTGAGTTGGTTGCGCGCAACGGCACTCTATCCATCGTCCTTTGTTTGACACTGGGGCGCGAATCTACCAGGCTGGCACCCGCATACTTCGAGCGATGATGGCGATAATAGTGAGAGGGGTGGTGGTACTGGCCGGGGCGGCGGTCGTGGTGGGATCTTGTAGGTTGCGCAAAGAGGAACGTGTGCTCGAGCTGATGAACGACAGCAGCTGTTGATATCCCATCCGCCGGACTAGAAGTACGACAAGATGCAAACTCCGCGTGCCCGCCGTCGTACTCGACAAGAAACGGAATGAACTTTACAACCTATTGCAATCAGAACAACCCCTTCAACGGTAATTGTCAGTCTCTACCGTGTCGATCAAGTCGCTGACGGAGTGTGCAGACGCAATGGAGCCGTTTCTCGTCGGAACCATGCAGGAGTGCATGGACCGATGCTCGCGCTACTGGGGCGCCGACGAAGGATGCTTTGGTATCGTTTGGAGAGAAGATCAGAATTGTTGGATCCGTAATAGCAGCGTAACTCTCGACACACTTGAGCCGGACCAAGGCATCCATTTTGCGATGGTCGAAGCGAAAGATATGGAGCCTCTCGATACCGACTGCCCAGCCGCCGACCTGTCCACCCACACGCTAGACACTTCTGGAGATGATATCGGATACACTCTACACTGCGGGAAGGATATATCAGGAGACTTTGATTCCTGCTGGGACGGTTTTCCATGCTTTGGCCTAGACTATCTCGATGGAAAGTTCAGATCGTTTTATCACGCAACGTCAGTCGAGGACTGTCTTCACAATTGCATCAAGGAGCACCCACTCTGTCGGGCCGTGGTCTACAACCCCGACCTGAAGATGGGCTTTGCCAATTGCTGGCTAAAAGACGGCTTCAAGGACTTTCTCTCGCCAGGCCCGAACGACAAACGCATCCTCCATTCAGCAGCCATCACGAACCTCGACCGCATCGACACAACCTGCCCAACCGACACCAAGTACACATCCCAAAACAAAGCCCAATTCGACATCCAATGCGGGCAAACCAGCAGCGGCACCAACTTGACCTCCGTGCATCGCCAAAACATCACCTCGTGCATGGACGCCTGCGCAAACTCCGACCGCGGCTGTGTCGGCGTAATCTTCGATTCCACCCTCCAAGACGGCTTCCGCAACTGCTACCTCCAAAACACCACAAACGTCCTCTCCAAGGAGCCATCCGCCACCTACGCCGCCCTCTCCGGCACCTCGTCCGCGTCCCCCGGCCAGGGCGGCAACAACCCCTCCACCCCCTCCTCCTCCTCGTCTTCCAAAGCCTGGATCGCCGGCCCCGTCGTCGGCGGCATCCTCGCTATCGCTATACTCGCTGCAGCGATTATATGGTGGCGTCGCAGGAAAGCGAAGACGGCGGCGCTGGAGGGGTATGCGACGGCGCCACCGTATTCTCCGTATCATGGCGCGCAGATGCAGGCGGCGCCGAGCGAGTTGGGGGGCGATACGGCGAGGGAATTGGCGGCGACGGAGCATAAGCCGGTTAAGTATGCGCATGGGGGGAGCACGGGGGAGGCGCCGCAGGAGTTGCCGACGTGAGGGGGGAGAGTGGGAGGGTAGAAAAATGAGGATGAGGGGATATGGGTTTGGGGGAGTTACTTTAAGGGCGAGCGGTGACGCGATGGCTTCTGGAGAGGGGCAGCATGGCTGGCGTTCTTGAACCGTCGATGACGGTCATCAATGACCGTGGTTTTAATTTCTTTTCGGCTTCGCATGGGCTGGGTTAGCAGAGCGGTGCATCGTCCGTTTCTTCTCTTTTGTTTTTTATGTCTTTATGAGACTGAGATATCCTTTGAATTTCATGCATTGCGGATGGTCAGATCTGCTGTGCCTTGAGATGATGGCCTGAGTGATTGTGCCTATAAACAAGGACGAGGATGGGTTGTCAATATTCTCGGTGGATGACTGGAATGAAGAGGAATGGATGTGTGAGCCATTGCATGCCGAGACGATGCATAGAAAGTGGAATGGAGAATAGATGCGTTCGATGAGGGATTTACTCCCCTTCAGCAGGAAAGGCGCGACGTCGTTCTTATAGGATATTTAGATTATATATCGACACTGACTGTTCGTACAGGTACGGAGCTCCACCAGACCCAATGCATCCTCAACGCCGTTGTCTACGCTTCATGATGTCGAAAGACCAGGTGCCGTCCCCAATCGAAGACCATCTATGTTACAATGGGCCACCACCCATGGTGAGAGGTGAGAGAAGAGCCTTTTGCGGCAAAAAAGAGAAAGTACAATGCATAAGTCGATCTGAAATCATCTCAAGAAGCTCGCGGTGAGATTTCGAGCGCCGGATATGCTCAGATGCGCCACTCGCACGCCGCTTATTCGGCCTCGAATACGACCTTCCGCACGACCTGTTATCCATTAGTACCTGATATCAGAGTCAAAAACGCACATCAACTCACCGCCCACGTCCCCGCAATCCCCGCCACAATGCCCGACGAAATCATCATCGGCCTCAACCCCCTCGTACTCTTAAAAATGGCCCCACTCAGAGCCCCCGCCATCACCGAATTCGTCATATCATGCTTGCCCCTAAAATTCCCAATCGTGCTATTCACGCCATTATACACCAGCGCCACCACGCCCGCGCTGTTCCCCAAAAACGGCCCCCGCCGCGTCACAGCATTCAACACCCCATTAACCCGCAACCGCGGCGCCATGGCCGGCGATGTCTTCTGCAATCCCTCAGCAAACCCCCATGCCCCGCCGACCGCCAGCGCAGACAAATACGATACTCCCGTGCCGTAGCATAGGTCGTCGGACCAGCCGCGGGACGGGAGCACAGAGCGCGAGCCGGGGAGGTCGGAGAGGGCTGAGTCTTCGAGGTTGAGGTAGTCGAGCGTGTCTTGGTTGAGGCCTGCGAGCGGGTGCAGTTGCGAGGGGTCGAGGATGAATTCGGACGGGTTCTGGACGGCGGTGGTTGGGTCGAAGGGCGTGGGGGTGAAGGTGTCGTGGGGCTCGGGGTCGCGGGTGGGAGGGGACGTCGAGCGGCGGCCGGTGAGGGTGTCCCAGCTGGGGAGGAGTTAGTATGGATGGAGGAATTCTTGTGTCTGGGAATAGCGTACATAGTCATAGTGAAGGTAGTGTGGATGAGGGAGAGGGAGAGGGATGGAAGGAGTCGCGAAGTCGGGGGCCGGGTGTGCCTCTTTTCACCGAGCAGACGGAAGAGAAGGAAATTAGTCGGTCGAAGAGAGGGCGGCAAACGAGGGATGGATGCGCCGGCGATGGATGTGATGAGTGGTTCGCGACGTCGATGAGGCAGTCGCGATAAAACTTTCTGGCAGGGAGTGACGACCCGAGTCATGCACGGGCCACCCCATCGGTCCATCTTTGCATCGCTTCCGAGCTCGGAATGGTCGACAAGATTTCCTCTTCACACCCATCTCGCTCCACACAGGCATTCACCATGGCCGCTTCATTGCCCGCTTACAAGGAATCGTTCCTGAAAGACTGCGTTGCGGCTGAGGCGCTCAAATTTGGCACCTTCACTCTCAAGTCCAAGCGCATATCCCCATACTTCTTCAATGCTGGACTGTTCCACCGTGCAGATCTGCTGCGTTCAATGACTGCAGCGTATGCAAATACCCTCAAAGCATACGGAGACTCAAGCCCATCCTTCGAGTTCGACGTCTTGTTTGGACCTGCATACAAAGGCATCCCACTAGCCGCAGCCACCCTCGACAAGCTAGCCGACTTGGACATTGCAAAATACGGAAAGTTGAGCTATTCGTTCAATCGCAAGGAGGCCAAGGACCATGGCGAAGGCGGCAACATTGTCGGTGCTTCGCTGAAGGGCAAGAGGATTGTCATCATCGACGACGTAATCACGGCAGGCACTGCCATCCGAGAAGCCATCGACATCATCAAGAGAGAAGGAGGAGAGCTGGTGGGAATCATTGTCGCATTTGATCGCTTGGAGAAGGTGCCGAGTGCGACTGACGATGATGGCACGCCCAGGCCAAGTGCGATTGGAGAGGTCAGGAAGCAGTACGGCATCCCTGTCTTTGCAATCTTGACCTTGGACGACGTGATAGAGTTCCTGAGGAGCTTGGGCAGCGCAGACGATCTGAAGCGGCTAGATGAGTACCGGATCAAGTACAAGGCCTCCGATTGAGAAGGAGAGCGTTATTGCCGCGAGAAAGAAGGATATACAGCATGTTCAATCAATTCCAATTTGAACTCAGCTCTTCACGGGTCTTGGTGTCTTCACATTGCTGAGCAAAACTTTGGAATATTGAGTTCTCAATTGGAAGACTTAGAATTGTACATTTAGATCAGAACTGTTTCAACCTGCATCAATGCAGCTCGGAGACGGCTGAAGACGGAAAGCCCCATCTCTATTATTGAATTGAACCTCGGAATCAAGGCCTTGGAGAACGAAGAACGAAAAGCATTCGATCACTCCGAGCTGGTTGTTGTTCTCCCGACGTTCGGATGGACACAAGAGACGTCCAGTACGGCCGCAACCTGAAGCCGATCGCGTAGAGTCGGGACGCAGGTGCAGACTGCCGATTGCTGCGCCACTCCGCCACACCAAATGACGCATGTCTTTCCGAGCCCTTTGCGAGGTCATGCTTCAATTATTGGATCACTGCGCAGCAGCCTGACCAACCGAGCTATAATCACGGGAGAGGCGGTCACAGACCAGCAGGCCTCGTCATTCCATTAAACCACTCGGTCCCAGCTGCAGCACACGTACGCACTCCTCCGTGCCCAAGGCAACAGCATTACCACTGCGAAAGGCCAGATTGGCGAGCCCTCTTCCTCCACTTGACCTTGTTCTTCATTTTGTTGATTCTCCCATCCAAGGTTAGGAAGGGATAGAAACAGGTGGATTCCCACCCTTCTTAGCGTCAACACACGAACTTTGCCACGCCACCAGCCATGGATATTCCACGAGGACATGCAATGGCTCCGCTCAACGAGAGCGATTTCCTCGATTTCATCTACAACTATTTCAAAGCCGAATATGCACCCATCCGCTCCTTCTTCAGCACCGCTACGGCCGAGCCCCGACAGTCCTCGCGCTGGATATTCATGGGTCACGAGCTCAGTCCGCTGACCTTTCGCCCCGCAAACGCACAAGCACAGAAAGACCTCGAGTCGCTCGACTACCTCACCCGCAAATGGAATCTAGACGCTGGATTTGTAAGAGGCTTGGTGATTCGGTATGCCAAGTACGAGGTGCACGAGCGGTTGGAGAAGAAGCTCTTCGAGAGTGGAAGGCTGGATTTGATGGTGCGTAAGGCACTGAAAGAGAAGCATATGGTAGATGCGCTGTGGCCGAGTCCCGCGCCAAAGAATCTGGCCCAGGAACTGCTGCAGCAGGGGGTCAGGGTTCGGAGTTGGTACGGCGACATGTTTACGAAATACTTTAAACACCTTCACGCCGTCGACGACTTTCGCCTTCTTCCGGATGTGGACGCCAGGATCAGGAGTAGTGGTACTCTGAACCTGGTTCCGTTTGTAGATCACCTCATCTTCGGTGCAGTCGATCCAATCATGCCCATCGTGGCAAAAGGAGCAGGATATGCAAACGCAGCTGCGTGGAAACAAAAGGACAAAGGAGAAGCGTTTGGGCGCCCAGAGCGATTCGAAGTTCGTTTCGATGCACCCGCGGAAATCGAAGAGACGTACACGAAAAGCTTTACAAGGCAGTGCCAGTGTTTGAAGTGTGGCACAAAGAGAGATGTCAAGGTGGTCATATCAGTTGATCCATCTGCGGGACCCGTTCAACGTACAGCTGAAAGAGAGCGCAGACGTTCGAATGCAGGCGAAAGTGCAAAGAAGCCTTCGTCGAAGGCCGCGCAAAAGTACAGGCCCGGATACAACATGCCTGGGAGCGAGGCCCGCGCTCCAGCCGCTCCTCAACCAGTAGAAGTCCCTGTACGAGGCCCCTCGCCGGTTCAGAAGAAGCAATGCCCACGCTGCACATTCCTGAATCATCCGGAACTCAAATCATGCGAGATGTGCGCAGCAGACCTACCAGACACCCTCATCGCAAAGCCACCCAGCCCCGAAGTCACATCGACGAAACCTTCCCACTCCCACTCCGCCTCCCTACCACCTCCAGCATCCAAAAACGACCCAGCCGAAAAGGACTTAAAGGCCACGAACGCCTCCACCCGCCCCTCCGCTCCAAACCGCCAAAGCCTCAGCTCAACCATCTTCTCCATCTTCCCCTTCTCCCAACAACAACAGACCGAGCACCACGCACACCTCCCACCTCCTCGCACCGCCTCCCCTCCAAACCCTAAACCCGAACCCCCGCGCCCCAAATCCAAGCACGAAATAAAACCCCTCCTAGAGCCCGAGCCCGAGAAACGCGACCCCACGCCCGCCCCAGCCCCAGCTGCACCCCTCATCGACGTCTCACCCACAGACGAAACAGCGTCTCGCGAACAAAACCACCCCGAAATGACCCTCATGCCCCTCACACCGCCGAGCACATCCTCAGGCGCGCCGCGTGCTATCCCGGGCATGCCGCAGCATCTGATGGATGATTTTGTCCCTGTTTCGCCAGCGTATGCGCGGGAGGATGGTGATGAGGATGATGCGGGGTGGGGGGAGATGAGTCGGGAGGAAGCTAGGGGAGGAGAGAGTGATGGTGAGGAGGATGGGGAGGCGGAGAGGAGGGTAGAGATGATTGATTTGGATGAGGTTGCTAGGGAGGAGATGGGGGTTTGGGGGGACTGAGGGGTGGGGAGGAAAAGGAGGAAAGGGGGGGAAGATGGGGAAGGAGAAGGGGGTGATTCATGGAAACAGATATGTATGTTTGTGTGTGTGTGTATTCAGAAACTGAGGTAATCCAGACGCGCCGTTGAAGCTACGTGTGCAAATACAAAATCCCCGCCCACCTGCCTGTTCTGCACCGAAACTCCACCCATGCAGTATCAGCATGCCGAGAGCAGCAGCAGCGCCTGCTCGCAGCGGGTATCTCTAAGTCGAACCTCCCCCCTACCCCATCCACCACCCCCTACGCCCCCACACCCCTCACCGTCTCCCTCAACACCGGCCTCCGAAACGGATGCGCCTCCGTATTCAGCACCCACTCATCCAAACTCACCATATCGCTCGGACTAAAGATGAGATAGAAATACTTCAACGTCTCCGCAAGCCAAAAACTCTCCATCTTATCTTCCGGCGACACAACCGGCTCCTCATCATCGGTAACGTCAAACACCTGCCCATTCGCATACCGCGTCCGACTGTACTTGCGAATCGCACTAAACATATCCCACGCATCGTCCAGATACTTGCGGTCCGCCGTGACGCGGTACAGCACAAACACGCTCTCAATCGCCTCCGGCCGCAGCAAATACCGCTTATCCCGCATCTGGATGAAGCCTGGGGGCAGCCGCTGCTCGGTCACGGCGGCCTCGTAGTCTGCGTGGTCTTTGCCGTACGCTTTGCGCAGCACTTCGGCTTCGTAGAGTGTTTGGTTCCACGGGCACGAGGTGCGCGACGCGCATGCAATGGACGAGAAGATTTCGGGCATGATGCCTGTGGGCAGCGCTTTGTACGCGTAGATGCAGCCGGCGGTGAGCTTGCGCCCGAGGTCGACGTCGTGGGACCGCTGGAAGAGACGGCCTGCCAGCGCGAAGAAGCCCCCGATGAAGCAGGTTAGGTGCTGCATCTCGGCGTCGACGTGCACGTCCGAGGCGTCGGAGATGTGGATGTCGCCGCTGAAGAGGATGTCGGAGCCGGGTTGGTCGTCGGGCAGCATGGGGCGGTAGAGGAGGTGCTTGTCGATCATGGGGGCAGAGTCCTGGTAGAGTTTTTGGTAGACGGGTTCGCGGCCGCCGAGCAGAGCGTGCATTTTGGGGAAGTACTCGTATGTGGAGTCGGCCATGGCACCGAGGGTGAAAGTTGGGTCTTTGGCGATGGACTGTTCGCGAGCATTCACCCAGATGGGGAAGAGGCCTGGGATGCGAGTGGTGTTTTGTCCGCGGTCTAGGATATCCGTCACACGGGCTACTGCGTCGTAGTATTTCGGCTCTTGGGTCAATTGAGCGAGACGCGTAAACTCCATGGTGAGTGATCCAAAATTGGCCAGACAGATGGAATACTCGACAGGCGAGCCGGTCGATGTTGCGAGCTTCACTGCTTCGAGATAGAGGCGGTCAGCAGGCGTATTGTTCGGGGTATCAAAGGCGCGGTACAGCATCTCCCCAATCTGTACGGATTTTTCCAATAACACCTTCTCATGGCTCAAATCATAAGCACTCAATAGACCCCCGAGATAGCGAATTGTTGTCTCAAAGACACTAATGCCCGGAATGGAAGAGTTTCCAAAGTCAATCTTGGCCACCGCGCCCACGGCTTCGTAGAAATCGTCCTTGAATCCCATCATCCAGAGAGCGTCGAGCGAATCCACCAGTGTAGCACCCCAGCCACCAAACGGATCGGACGCCTGGCCTGTGGTTGGCATCAGTTCGTCATGTGTCCATGCCCTGTCCTTGTATGCAGCCCAAGAGCGTTCAAACTCGTTACGAACAGCAGTGCGGCGCTGCTGCCTCAAAGCCCTTTGCGCCTTCGTCTCGACTGGAAACTCGGCTTGAACGGGAGGAAGCGTGTTTGGCCTGCCCACGGGGAGCTTTGTGTAACTGTCCACCTTGTTGTAGAAGGGTGCTTTGCGCCAATCGTACGAGTCTTTTGCCACAAAGGTGCCCACGCCGCTGCGATCCTTCATCCACGCCTCGTGTTGTTCAAAGGGAAAGTCCAGCCGGTCAATTGGCTTGCCCGCGAAGACGTACCACAGGGAGAAGAGGGCGATGAAACCGAAGGCGTACGCGAGGAGACGCTTGTGCTGGCGTGTCAACGGGGTGCTACCGGCGCGTGGCAGACGAATCTTGCGTGGCCGCTCCATGTCGCGCGACAAGGTGGAGGATTGAAGGCGTCAAAGGGCAAGGAAAGAGGTCCCCTAAACGTCTTCTCGCGTGAGTGAGGGGATCAACTGCGCCTGCGTCTCTCCTCGGTGCCCTCCACTCCGAGGTGAGAAGCAGAGCGCGTTGCAGTGACAATGCGAGCAGTTTCGCAAAAATTCCAAACACCAAAAGAATACTGAGAAGGAACGGAAGAAGTATACTCGCCCCTCATGGGGAGTGTAGAGAGGGACGTCGATGTGTCCTCCCCTGCCCTTGGCATCTAAGACAAATTGTTCCTTCGGCAGCGAGCACGCACTGCTGGCGGGAGCCTCTGGCCGCCAAGCAAAGGGCCGGTCCACATGGCCAACGGCGATAAGCAGGCTCCGTGGTTCGCCATGTCTTTGGCACCGTGCTGTGCGGGTATTACATGAGTATTGTTAGATGAAGATGCTCCAACGGCGGCCGTCGTAGATGAGACGACATGCCCGCTAATGCCGGACGGCTCATCTGGGCCTGGACGTGGCCGTGCCGATTGGAGACAAGAGCTTGGCAGTGCTTAAGGCAGCTGCAGCCAGCCCCGCGTCTGCTCCATAATTATTTCTCCGTGTGTGGCCTTTTCTTCGCTACATATTTCTCGACTTCTGACAGACGGCCCTGGCTTCCTTTTCAGATGGGTGTTTTTGGTCAGCAAAACCTCCACGAAGCGTTGTATCGCAATGTCTGGAGTGCTCACCTCTATACCATCGGGATTGAACATGATGGCCAACCACCCTGTCGCCCTGGCGCTATAACACGCTGCGCGGTTGGATGAATCAAGATGGACCCGGCCAGGGACACGGTCGAACTTTAGAATCGCCACTCAACCCGATCCGTTTTCGAGGTCCCGAGTGCTAACCTTATCATTCTCTTTCGTAGGAAGGTAGAGTAAGCTCAAGATGCATGTCGTCGCAGTAGAGATACAGATCCTGGCCCGTTTTCAACGATCGAAGAACACTGATTAATCCGCTTGACAGTAAGGGCATCAGATGTAGTCTTTAGAGTCAGCTACCTACGCTTCGCTCCGTAGATGCTGGAGCCTGATCCGAAGACTAATCTTGTCAAATATTTCGTGTTTGGACCGGCGTCGAGGTTTTATTCTTGAACGAGCTGCTACTCATCCTCATCATAATGTGGGCAGAGGTCATGGCGTTCTCGAGAACCTCGACACCATAGTCGTAATGACCACAGGTGGCCGGATCGATCGAGTACGCTGCGGTTAGGATCCTAAGAAAGTAAAGAAAGTAGAAGACGGAGAGAAATGGTATAGACCTTGCGAAGGACGCTGGTTTCGGGAGGTACAGAGATGGTGAAAAGATGTAATCTCTTGCACGGAATCATACAGTCAACGACGACAAAAAACTCTCAAGTTTATATTGTATCCCCACCATCGGTTTGCCGGATGCTCTCTTGTCCTCAAGTCGCTGATCACATACGCTATAATAAGATGCGCGACTCAGCATCTCGGTGGTGGAGCCAGCACTTAAAGAACAGCGCGCGAAGGATCTTACGGCTGAACGCGACACTGGTGAATCTGTTTGGCAGTTGTCAACACATCTTTCCTTAAAAGTCCTGACTTCTCTCTTTCATATGGCGCATTTTGCTTATCATCGTCTTGGTATCTTAGAAGGAAATCATGCGCGTGAATGTTTCGTCTTGCGACAATAGATGGAATTGCAAGGTTGAAGAATAAGATCGGGTCTCATTGTGATCAAATTCGCTGCTTCAATGCTTATCCTAGGCACCTAAGACGTAGTTCTGTTTCAATGTTGGAATGAATATGCCTCGTGGCAAGTCGAACAGACGGGTAAAGCTGAAATTGTTACAGTATCTTTTGCAAAGGCGATGTCACTTCGTCTTGGCAGGCGCTGTTGCTAGGCGTAACCGCACGCGCACCCACATGGCCAATTTTCACTCTTACCTTACCTAATTGGAATGCTCTATATATTTTCATAGAATCTCCAATTCTCCCATACTAACAATACAGGCAAAACATGACAATTTGTTTCAGCAAAGATTAATTTGATATGATGCTAACTAACATCCCCCACTACGTAGCGAGAACCACACCGTAACGAGAAAATCAATCGGTACCTCGACTTCGAGACAGAACATAATGTCCCAACATTGAGTTTTCTATATAATAATGCGTGCGCTAGATGCTGTTGGTATTCCTCTGTCTTGCAGCCGCCTCTCCTAGGAAAATTACCAGCCTTGTCGTCGACGTCGCGTCGAGGAAGAGGGTGCCCAACTTCGCGACGTGCTAGAGCACCCTCGCTGCGGCTTCGGCGCCAGGCGTTGTGAGCTTTCAGTGGTCATAATTCAATGGTATTCCAGCTCAAGGGCCCTACAAGCACACTAG
>ML996399.1:0-14688 GCA_010093805.1 Polyplosphaeria fusca | reverse complement strand
ATGACAAACTGGCACTAGGAAGAGATGGAACTCAAAAAGTTGAGGATCGCAAGGGTTGCTGCTTTGTACCTACGCAGCAAGGGGGTGTGTCAGCCAGTACGAGCATGTCAGCCAGTACGAGCATGTCAGCCAGTACGAGCATGTCAGCCAGTACGAGCATGTCAGCCAGTACGAGCATGTCAGCCAGTACGAGCGTGTCAGCCAGTACTGTTGGCTGACAAGTGGCATCAACTGGGAATATATATATAGCCTCATCTCGACTACCTTGCTTATCCTTCAATCAATCAACTCTCTCCTCAATTGACTGTCCCCCAAAAACTGCCAGCAAGGCTTACAGAGTATAACAAGAGAAAGTCTCTCCTCATTCTCCCTTTCTCTCATCAAACGCCACCTACCCTCATCCGTTAGCAAAAGGCGGGCCAGAACTCCACTGTCTTGTGAATTCATACTCTCTGCGATAGAATGCTCTGGATAAATTGAAGCGTTTTTGAGAAACTGTACCGTTATTTCGTATGAGATGATCGCTGACGTCTGCAAATCTTGTGCATGCAGCAAGGGACCAGTACGAATCAAACGTATAGTTGCCTCTCAGGCATACAGGCGCGAGATCTGTAACGCGGTTATTGGCGCTGTCGATGGCTTGCTGCACAGCGCTCTTCAAATGTTCAATCCATTCGGCAAAAGTGTCACCGTCTTGTCGATTGCAGATGCGTTTGGTTTTGTGGAGGGAATACCAACGCGGAGATTGCTGGAGATCCACGGCCGGCTTGGAGGATCTCTTGGTGGCCAAGACAGGTGCAAGTGTCGAGGAAACAAGCAACGGCCAAGAGGAAAGGCTGCGGCTCTCACGCGAGTTTATATTGCATGGCATCGATTGCGATAGTCGACCGGTCAAAGGTAACACAATAGCGATCTAATTGAAGGTTCGGATCCATCAGAATGGAGTCATCATAGCCGTGGCGAGACTGTTCTCTCGGTCTGGCCAATAAGAACTCGAGAACGATTGTTCTTGGTCGGATAAACAAGAAATCTTAGAAGTGGAAAGTTCGCGAGAAAAATGTTTCTATTGGCAAATGGCACTGCTCACATGCAGCCACAAATCTGCCGCATTAGGCAGCAGCGTAGCGGTTAATTGAAAATGCGGTCAAGGTTCTGCTACGAAAGTGAATTATTTAGAATCATGCAAAGATTGTCTTCAACCACAAATTTCCCAATGATAGAGTCGGTCTAGCTTGTCGTTGAGTGATATGGCTGCAGTAGTGTTTTGGCCTTTCACTAGCAGATCACCCCTCACTTGCTTGAATCGCATGTTTGTACGACACTCTGAACCCGAGGATGTAAGCGTTCTGTGCTCGCACCCATTATGTGCTGCTTTATCTGCGACCGTGGATGTATTCACGTTACGTAAACACCAGGCGCGTTCATAACTTTTGATCGCGGTCTGTGCGACCGTTGTAAAGTTTCGGGAACTAACCACAAACTCGCTTGGATCATTGCAAAAAGTCACTTGCCACAGCTCGATTTCGTTTAGGGCACCCGCGTCTTCGGGGGAGCTTTGATAAGAGATGGATTCCGCCGCCCGCGGACCCCGAGCCGAGCATGGCCTGTATGGCCCAGAGTCCCACATGCAGGTTTAGCCTACAAATTCTCCGCTTCTTCAACCCTGTTAGTGGAGGAATATTAGTGGGGGTATACTCCCAACTATACGGTTCATCTTTATACCCCCGAAAAGACCCCGTTACGCTAAGACGGAAACTATGGCGTTCCATTGGGATGTGGAGAGTGAACCAGACAATTGGGACAGGCTTGCGAGTAGCTTTTCAATTACTACGTATTAGACCACGGGATGCAAAAACCCTTTCACAATGGATCAAAAGGCTGTCTTTGGACACAAATGAGAGAGGCTTCCTCCTTGGTTAAATCCAAATCATTTGGGGACGATTACGCGCACTCACAAACTTCTGGCTCTTGACTGGATCCTTGCTTTGGGGATCTGCATGTGACGTATTCCCAACATTCTCAATCCTTTGAACTGACCGACATTGCCCCGCAAACCCTGTGGTAGAGCACTGTATGCCGTCCAAATCGGGAAGTTACTTAAGCAGCCTATCTTTTGAGTCATTTTGTTGCTCACCGGGGCATCTAAGCCGCCATAGTATTGCGCCGATGAAGAGAGATATCAAACATAAATATCTCTGCCCACGATGGCGGGAAGAGGAATTCAAGCTTTGTTCAGCACAGCACAGGCTGACAAGATGAAACGATCCGCTATTTTCGCAATCAATCTTTTCCTGATTTTTGTTGCCTGTACTCCATTCACGTCCAAGACAAAGTATGCCGAGAGTGGAAGAGGCAACAGAGTTGTTCCTTACCACGAAGGACATCTGAGACGTCAGTTTGCAAACCACACAGCTCCCAACTGTGGAGATACTGCAATTGAAACCAAGGCTCCGCTTCCAAACGCCTGGGGAGGATTGAGTGACCAGGAAGCCGCTGCGGTCATTTCGTGGCTATTCAAACAGCCTGATTTGAATCTAACTGTCAGTTCAAAGGCTGGCCCTTGGGACAACTCTATGTTAGTCCAGAATGTTGCGAC
This sequence comes from Polyplosphaeria fusca, assembly GCA_010093805.1. Lineage (NCBI taxonomy): Eukaryota > Fungi > Ascomycota > Dothideomycetes > Pleosporales > Tetraplosphaeriaceae > Polyplosphaeria > Polyplosphaeria fusca. Next base: position 12,092 of record ML996399.1, on the reverse strand, counting down.
TTATGCCATCATTGTTTTGATAACACATTCTAGTCTTCTGGTTGAACAGCAACGGCCAAACAAAACGGACGCATTGCCCTACCTCGCAGGCTCCGGCGCTGCTCCACCAAGATTTGCACACGTTGTTCTCGATATTCGCGCTACAGAGTCTCCTCACTTTGCGGACATCTTAGTTGGACCACTGCCCATACAGCCAAATGCCACATCCTGGGCTCCGCTCGACTTTTCTAATACACGCAAAACGCAGGGCCGAACGCGCAATCTTGCAGCAGATGGTTTCACTCTCTTTGAAAAACTTATTATTCCAGCGACTGCATCTGTTGCAGACATTACCTTCGAGCTATACGGAGGCGCCTTCCAAGGTCAATTCAACGATACGCTTATGGTTCGCGGAATCGATCCTCTGGGCCAGGACGAGAATGGGCGAATTACGAGCTGGTACATGTTTTCCCTCAAAGGTACAACTGGCTTCGATTCCTGGACGCTCACGCCACTGGGGTTGTTTTTCATGGTCGATCAGACCGGTAGGGATCCTGCCCAGTGGAAAGTGCTTGGCTGGTTCTACAACAACGTCTGGTACGACTCCACTAAAGCCTTCCGCTCAGCCTTCTTTGCGCCAGGTTTCGAGAAGCTGCCGACCACAGTCGATGGAAAGTGGACCTCTACCGATCAGCAGGGTCCAGTCCTTCCTCGAGACACCTTATCGCCTCCTGTGGCCATTGCACCTGCCGGGCCTCGATACTCTGTCGATCAGAAGGAGAAGTACGTTGAGTGGATGGACTTTAGCTTCTACGTTGGCTTCTCCCATGACACAGGCCTGACGCTATACAACATCAAATACAAGGGCGAGCGCGTGATCTACGAGCTCGGGATGCAGGAAGCATTGGCGCATTATGCCGGTGCCGACCCTTTTCAATCTGGCACGTCATTCCTGGACGGATACTATGGTTTCGGGCCAACTGCGTGGGAACTTGTCGAGGGGTACGATTGCCCTGCGTATGCGACATACATGAACACCACGTATTACGTTGCAGAGACGACACACACGAACGTCAACTCCATTTGTTTGTTCGAGTTCACCGCAGACTATCCGGCGCAGAGGCACAGCGCCTGGGACTATGTGTCTGTTAGCAAGAATACGTATTTCAGTTTGAGATCCGTGTCTACGCTTGGGAATTACGACTACATGTTCACTTACTCGTTTTACCTGGACGGCACCATCAACGTCGAGGTTCGTGCCTCGGGTTATATTCTGGGAGCATATTATGCCAATAACGAAGACTACGGCTGGCGCATCCACGACAGTCTGAGCGGCTCTATGCACGACCACGTACTCAACTTCAAAGCTGACATTGACATTCTCGGAACTGCAAACACTGTCCAACTAGTCAGCAACACCCCCACTACAGAAGTCTATCCTTGGTCGCAGGGGAAGCCACGCAACACGATGAAACTCACGAGGCGTTTTATCCAGAGCGAGGACGAGTCGCGCCTCAACTGGGATGCCAACGGCGTCACGCAAGTCATCGTCGTCAATAAAAATGCCACCAATGCCCAGGGAGTGAGTCGCGGATACCGCATCGCGCCATCCTTTGGCACCGCGCACCTCACGATAGAAAACTCATCCAGCCTGCTGAATTCCGCCAACTGGGCCAACCACGACATCCAATTCACCCGACAACACGACACGGAGCCCCGCAGCTCGCACACGTACAACACTCAGGACACTGCGAATCCGCCGATCGACTTCAACGCCTTCTTCAATGGTGAAAGCCTCGTGCAGGAGGATTTGGTGGCATGGATCAATCTGGGCATGCACCACGTGCCACACACAGGCGACCTGCCGAACACGATATTCACGACCGCGCACTCGGGCGTCAGTTTCATGCCGCTGAACTACCTGGCGGGGGATCCGAGCCGCCAGAGCGTCAATCAGGTGCGCATAAATTATCCCTTCCACAAAGTGAAGCAAGTGGAGACGTTTGGGCAAAGCAACATGACTTGTTCGCCGGCTGTGGACGTTGGTGCTGTTAATGCTGGGCTGTGGAATTATGGGGCAGACTTTGTGGTGCGCAAGTATCCTTTCGATCCCAACCAGCAGATCGGTAATGGTACGGGGCCTCCTGGATTTCCTGGGTTTTAGATTGAAGTTGCCAGTGCGCAAATCAGTGGCTTCGTGGTTGAAGTAAAGTAGACGAGCCGTCTTGACTCTTAATTTGAGCTGTTTATCAGGATTGCCAAAGGTTCGATCAATTCATTCAAAAGCGATGTCTGGTTGGCCTGAGCCACTACATGTTCTTGCCGACATGCCATTGTCGGCATCTTTGTGATACCATGGAGCCCCCCCGGCACCACAGCGTCCTGTCTCTCGGTACCCGCTTAAAAGCGCGCCGCCAAGTTAATCCTCCCAAGGATAAACCCAGCGCTTGCCAATTGGACAGTGAAGGTCGCTCTGCTCCCAATTTGAGCCCGAAAGTCAAGCATGCCACCAATGATCTGGCGCCACTCAGCAGGCTCAATATCCGAAATGTAGCTACCATCTGTGCCAGCGCTAATGGCAATCGTGACGTCTATAGCTGTGTCCAAGCGGATACCTCCTCTTGCCACTCTTCTCCCTGCGTTAGGATTAGTCGTCGCGCTTCCAATACTATCCACAATACCGGCCTCTTCGTCAGCGAGCGTGCACTGCGGGTCGCCCGCCTCGTCGACCGAAGTCAGAACGAACCCTGTATTGGCAACGTTGAAAGTCTGTCCCAGCGAGCGCGATGCAAAAGGATGCGCCAGTCGCGCAGTGACACCGGCGCGGCTCGTAGGAGAACCAGTGTAGGAGCGGTCTTCGATAGAACGTCCCTGAACCGTGGGAGTTATGTCTCGCTTGTTGTGTCCCGTGTTGTAGATCTGGATGTCGACATTCCCAACGTTGGAGTTGCGGACACCGATCTGTCCGCCCGATACGTCAAGGCCATTGTTGCCCACATTTTGGGCGCACTGGGTATTGATGGCGCGGGCCCTAAAGGCGACCTCGCCTGCATCGATGGGCCTGCCTTCAGGTCCGTTGCATATCGCGATGAGGCACGTATGGTAAGTCACTTGCGGTACGCAACTGGCTCCCAGTCGATTTGTGACTTCTCCACCATGTATCTCAAGCGCATTTGCCGCGTTCTCACAGTCGCTCGTGAAAGGACTGTTGCCGCTCTTTTCGCAGGCGATGTCGCCGAAGTGATCTTGCTCTCCCCAAGGCCCGTTCAGGGCGAAAGCAGAAGCAGCGAGGAGGCTGGGAAGGACATGAAAACGGTAGTGTATCTTGAGGGTAGAAAATGTTGAAACGAAGGATATGCTCAATCTTTCGTAGCCGTTTGTGAACGAGAGAACAGCGGCAATGTAGAGGTTGGAAGGCAAGGCTGTTGTGAAGCTGGGGATACCCTGCAGTTGTGCTGTTTCTTGATCTTTATATAATTCTTATTTTTGATACAAACTGGTCCCATGAACTTCCTTTCTCCTCTGTAATTTGAGTTGGTTCGGTATACACTGCGTGCCTGTACTCGCGACCACACAAAATACGAGTTGGGGTCTTGTTTTTTCGCTACATGAATATTTTAGGGAATGCATGTTAGATCAGACGATGTTTTGTTCTACAAGAGTCGAATCCATCGTTACCTCTTTGAATAAAGACCCGAGTTGTGGCTTGTTAATGCTTAGACATCCGCGGCTTGTCTCTCAGACAAAAAAGGAGAACTCGATAAGCGAGAAGGACCAATCCTACTTGTTTCCACCCCCATCTCAACGAGTTTGGAGAAGCGAATCCTATGTTGGACACGAAAATACGACAATGCAAGCCAATTCTTGGAAACCTCCTGAACGTGGTCTGATTCGTAGCTTCCCTCAGACTCGGCTTACTCTCACCATTTGGGGAATCAGACGTTGACTGTACAAGTCCACTGCAACTTCCTTATAAGTTATGGCAGTTGCCGCACGTGTGAGAAGCGTTCGGACGATAATGCATCCTAGCAGTAAGTTCAAAGGTTTGATCCAGAAACTCCGTTGCCCAAAATGATACAGTGCAATTGCGTCACCCTCTAGCTTGGAAATAAAACCATTTTCACCTCAAACGATTGAAACCGTGCTATATCCGACGCATAGGCAAATCTTCATCGAGAAACTCACTTCCATCCCTTCACTGCAACGAGCTAGCAATCTTCGATCATCATTTCCTCGATGCGAAGACTTTCGAAGTCATGTAGCTTCAGTGACTCTCAATGATGGTTGACGAACATTGCGCAGCTTAATGGGTACTATACAATTTAGAGCACCTCAGTATAGACGTTCAATCCACCTTGATGCACTCCTTGGGTAGACGGAAAATTGAAAAGAACAACAGTGACGGAATGAGATCCTCCAAAGGAAGGTATTCATGGGCACTCGTAATATCTAAAAGATTTTCAATGCGGGAACGAGGTCCTTCATAGGAAAGTCATTAATGATCACACGCTCCTTCAGGATCTCAATGTGCGCTTGCTTGCGCCTACCATGTTCGGAACTTCGGATCAGGTGATCCTTTAGGTATCGCGACCCTCGGTCTGGCCGTTGGCGCGGGCAAGAGCGCCTAATTGGATCATTCACCTAGTTGTACTTTCTTCCTTTAGGATTCAATACATCACTCGTACAATACGCTTTGGGTTCCTTCCTCATGTGCTAAACTTCGGTCCAGATTTCCCAACTCGCATGAAGCGCCATGATTAAGACCTTCGGCCAGCGTTTATCTAACTCGGTCCAGCAATCACTATGTCATGGAAGGGAAACATTTCGCATCGCATAAGACACGTAACACTTGGTTTTTGGGGGCGCACGCACAACCCTGGTAAGATAAATGGCACGTGATTATTAGAAACTGATTCTAGAGCAGCGCCACACCTAAGTCTGATCAGGTGTACCCAGTAGCTTACGATACGATACGATACCTGGCTAGTAAGGTCTATGCCCAACGGATTCAGTGTTATTAGTCGAAGATAAGGTTTGTCTCCCATACCTACTACTGCTAGCCGCCTTCCGCGCCACGCTACTACACGCTTATTAGTGCTGAAGACGCAATTATCGGTGCGCCTATCGCCAACTAGAACCGGCTGGAACTCATACATTTGGTCGGCTTCTTCGTCAGCACACAATATGTGCGTATTACCGTCACTAACAACACCATCGAAAGCCCAGTACAAGATGTACAGCAGGCCTATGATATGGCGACGTTGACCTTCGCGAATCAAGGCGTTCACTTCAAACAGTTCGTGTCGGCGCTTCTACTGGGATTGCGTGATGGATCGCGCACTTTTTACTTATTCAGCTTGCTTTCGCCGTTCACACGCAGCGAGAGCTCGGTAATATCTAGTTGGAAGCGTGCAAAGCGAGCTCGTACCGACAGCGTTAACGACCTGACGTGACATGAAGTTCCACGTGTGGCCAGGGGGAGGACTGTCAGAAGAAGCAATGTGCTCTGCACTCTCGACCTAGTTGAGTCTGAGACGGTGACCGGTATGCTCGCTGTCTTCCACGAGGTCTAACCACGTGGAGTGGAAGACTTAAAGACCTCACTCTCCACTCTTTCGCTTAAAGGCGGTCTTTCGAAACCTCGCAGCCCAGGCGTTGTCGATATTGTGGGGACGTAGTGTTTGCCCAAGTCAAGCGACGTCTTCGCGACCGGATGGTTCAGTTGGCAGTTGCAAGTCTTTTCTAAAGAGATGCTTTGTCCGATTCCCGATGTATCGCACCGCATCGCAATACAAGAAGAAATTCTGGAGGATGCGAATGTTGATCGAAGACAAGCCATACCCAATTATCCGGCAATCTACTAATTGGTCCACAAGACGTCCTTCCCCTGCGCCAGTCTAATTTCCGCCCGCTATGCTATTAATTTCGGCACATTAAGGTTCGGCATTTGTATGCAAACCATCGCGTTTCCAATCAGGATTGTCTAGAATGTCGGTGGCGATCGCTTCCCATACGCGCTGTTGGGTCACCGGCCTCGCCTCAATCAGCAACATTGTGGTACCGGTCGGGTAGCAACATAGGGCCAAGACACTACCCCGTGAAATCAAGCGATACATGGCCAATACATTCATTGGTATATGTGGGGAAGGAGCATGGTGGGCATGCAACTGACCGGGGCGCTATTTGGGTAAATGAAAAATAGAGGAACACAACACCATGGAACCCAGACTCCGGCAAGAGTCGAAGCAATGACGGTATGTGAATGCAAGGAAGCGCGAAGTCCTTGAAATATTGATCAAGCGCCTGTGCTGCGTTGGTGTCCGATCGCTTGCCACCTTTCCGTCGTACATCGCATTTCACGTCAACATGAGGTGGACTTCTCTCGCTACGCTCGTCGCGCCTGCGCAGGCTGCGCTTCGTTTCGGTTGCTCTACCGTGAGCATCCAGCGTCTTGACCCTGTGGTCGAGCCTGGATCCATTCCCTCTGCGCATCTTCATCAGATCGTTGGCGGAAATGCATTCAACGCGAGCATGAACGGCGACATTGGAAACCAAGGCACATGCACCACGTGCGTCTTCTCAGAGGACTTCTCGAATGGTAAGAATCCGTGCTTGTCGATATACTTCTTAAGCAGGACTAACGCAGAGCAGTAAGCCAGTCTGCAAAGATATCACACGGATATCAAAGAGCTTCAAGATCACTAACATGATACGAAACACAGTACTGGACCGCGGTCATGTTCTTCAAGCACGAGAACGGTTCCTACAAGAAGGTCCCAATTATGCCCAACGCGGCTCTGCCTAACGGCATCAACGGCGGAATGACCGTGTACTACACCCAGAAGGACTTCAACAACAACGGCAACCAGAAGATCACCGCCTTCAAGCCGGTGAGTGCATGCGCAGTACAGCTGTAACCATCAACCTAATGGCATCAGGGTTTCCGTATGACCGTTGGATCCCCAACCACCAGCTCTCTGGACCAGGCCAAGGGCCACGCCGGTCTCCGCTTCGTCTGCCTGTCCGACAAGAACACCCGCTTCCCCGAGCTCCCCGACTTCCCCACCAAGCCCTGCAAGGGTGGCATCATGACCGTGCACCACTTCCCCTCGTACGTGTGCCCCCAGCCTGGACACGCAAATGCTGACCCACCACAGATGCTGGGACGGAAAGAACCTCGACTCTCCCGACCACCAGGTACTCTCCCCGCACCCCCCACTTCTCCGCACACACTAACAAATCCCAGTCCCACATGTACTCCACCACCAAAGAAGCCTTCGCCGAAGCCGGCCCCTGCCCGTCCACGCACCCCGTCCGCATGCCCCAGCTCGCCTACGAGACGCTCTGGGACACAGCCCAATTCGCCAACATGTGGCCCAAGGACGGCAAGAACCCGTTCGTGCTGTCGTTCGGCGACGAGCACGGCTACGGCACCCACGCCGACTACATGTTCGGGTGGAAGGGGGATAGTCTGCAGAAGGCCATGGACGACAAGTGCATGTTCAATGCGTGCGAGAACGGGAAGCCGTTGAAGAGCCAGAATGTCGCGGCGATGAATGCGTGTGCGGCGAAGAAGACGGTGACGGAGAATATTGATGGGTGGATGGATAAGTTGCCGGGGATGAATATGTAGAGAGAGGTGTTATGGGGATGCGGTGGTGGGTTGGGGATTTACGTTCGCGGGTTTGAGGATATGTTGGGGTGGTTTGGGGTGCTGCATTCGCTTGTTATATCCATTGATTATATAACGTGTCGCTAGATTGAACGTCGATTGTAGTACACTTTCAGACTTTCTTCATGGTGTTCTTGGACTGGGTGACTTGAGTATGCGTCGAGTTAGCAATGGAGCGCTGGGATTGAAGGCATTAGAATCGTTCGACATGTCAAGATTGCTCGAAATGCTTACAGTTTGTGTAGTAACGAGTGACTGGAATATTGTGAATTACCAAGTATAGATACCTGGTAGTGGTATGCCAAGGCGCTAGGCGTCGTTGGACATGCATACGTCTGGTACAGGATGGGATGGATTCAGTCCAACAGTCCAGGCCTTTTGATACATGATACGTAAAGAACTTTATTGAAGCAATGCTGTTAGAGTGAGCTTTGAACAAAGTTGTTTGATAATGCAGAGGCATAGACAGGTGAATGTCCTGGGCGTGTGGTCAATGTGGCTTCCTCGCACGGCAGCAGGACATGGCAGCAAGCCATCCCCGCAGGAAGAAGGTTTTGTCGCGTTTCCTTCAGGCAGTTCAGATGAAAATGTGAAGGGGCATGGGCTGGAACGGCTTTTCGCGGTGTTGAGGTTGCGAAGTGGGTGGCGGGGTGAAAACTCGTCCCGCACCGGGGTCGGCCGCTAGAAGCATTCGGGGCAAGAGCGTTCCAAGAGAGGACTAGCGCGGCGGCAGCGCCCTTCCGGGCAACATGCATCGCGCCTTCGGTGCTGGTGTTGATAAGACCGTCTCACCGCACTCTCATCATCATGTCTCTTCCCTCCACGTCCATCACCACACAATTACAATGCGGACGCCCGAGGAGGAACCGCTGCTGGAAGCCCTCCCCGACGCCGACAAGCCCACCGATGTGATACTCGGCTTCGACCCCAACGGTGACCCCGAGAACCCGCGCGAGTGGCCGGCCGCTTATAAATGGGCAATTGTGTCGCTGCTTGCTTGCACAGCCTTCACCGTGTATGCCAATCTCTTTGGCTTTACGAGGACACGCTGACGTCATCCAGCACCTTCACATGCATCTCCCTCGTCCCGTTGGCCGGCATCATCGTCCAGGAGCTCGATGGCACCTCGAACCCCTCTGCGAGTGCTCTTCTCGTGACCATCTGGGAGCTTGGTGAAGCTGGAGGCCCGCTCCTCATTGCGCCCCTGTCAGAAGTCCTGGGTCGTTATCCTGTCGTCAACGCATGCAATCTGCTCTTCATTCTTGCTACCCTGCTCGCCGCCTTGAGCCAGAGCACCAATGCTTTGATTGGAATGCGTGCTCTGACCGGCCTTGCTGTTGCTACCAATGTGCTCAGCCCTGCCATCATCGGCGACATGTTCGATTCTGACCAGCGCGGCTCGGCCATGAGCCTGATCATGCTGGCCCCACTCATTGGCGGAGCTGTTGGTCCTGCCATTGGGGGTGCCATCGCGCAGACCTTGGGGTGGCGATGGGTACTCTTCATCGCTTGTGCATTGGCAGTGGCGTGCGAGATACTTTTCCTCTCGTGCTTCAAGGAAACGTATTCACTAGCCATATTGCGAAGAAGAGTCAAGAAGCTGCAAAGCCAAGGCCACGAACCAAGGAAGAACAGTCACCGCGACCTGAAAAAGCTCTGGGAGTCCATTACCCGCCCTGCGTCTGTGCTCTTCGGCTCTGGAGTACTCATGACCATGTGCGCGTGGGCATCCGTGTCTTTCAGCTACTTTTACGTCATGTCTATTACCCTAGCCGAGATTTTGCAACACAACTACAATTTTACCCCTGCAGCGAGCGGTTCTGCATTCATGGCGTTTAGTGAGTCCTTTAGTACCTGAGGGGCGCAGTCAGTGCTAATAAGTCTCTAGGCATTGGCTCCTTTGTCGGCGTGTTCATCTGCAACGCCACTCTGGACCGTATCTACATAAGACTTCGCGGCGACGATAAAACCATGGGAAAGCCAGAATACCGCCTTCCACTCGCCATCGTTGGTGCCTTTACACTACCCATCACGGTCATTGCGTACGGTTGGATAGTGCAGCTTCACCTGCCCGTGCCACTCCTTCTCTTAGCCGTCGCCACGCTTGGCCTTACGCTTTTGCTATCTTACATACCAGTGGCTGCATATGTAGTGGACGCTTGTGGCCTCTTTTCTGCATCAGCCATGACAGGAGTCATTGTGATACGTTGCATTGTGGCGACACTGCTTCCGTTGACGACGTCGCCCTTGGTTGAGCGAATGGGGTATGGGTGGGGCTTCACTTTCTACGGCACCCTCAGTTTGTGCCTCGCCCCAATTCCGATTTTCCTCCTGAGATATGGCGATAAATGGAGACAGAGGAGTGAATATACAAGAGACGCCTGAAAAGAAGAACGCCATCGACCTTGTTGTGAATATGACGGGAGTGTTACGCTTAGGTATTTATATCGAGGCTGGCGCCTTTTGACTCTGATGTGACAATCGGCATGGCCGCCACAAAGCAAAAGTCGACAGCGAGGCCAAAAGTCCATCGAGCGAGTATAGGGCGACTGGCTTGTCGTTCTGGTCGATCTGCTCCTGCTCACAACACCTCTTAGCTACCAGCGACTCGCCCGTATGCTGGAGATGGTTTTGACCAACAAGACGTCATAGTTTACGGCGGTACATGTTTCGCTGCGTTATGGAGCCGAAGATGAGCACAAGGCGGCATCGTGCCGTCTTAAACAAAAGAAACTAGATCAAAATAACATATCTACGGGTCTACTTTCAACCAACTCGCAAAACTCTCAGCCAATAACGAGCTACTTGAGATTCTCGTTTCGTGATTTCGACTAGAGGTGGATGCCACCGGATTCTGTCTTCCTAAGCGTGAGACATATCAACGATTGGTTAGGTGTTGGACGACTGCTAACTCACTGGCCAGTTCCCATTTTCCGTGGGCGGTGAATTTCTCTCCGTGGTGTGCTCTTTACGTGTCCATTGGCTGCAGACCCGCATGATTCCTGCATGTCTTCGAGGTGTTTTCTTCTTTGGGAAGCATACGAGGCCAAGCGCAGAACCACTCAAAGCTTCGATGCGGCTAGGCAGTCTCGGCAAAGCCCATCTGCCAATTTCGCGTTGTCCATCGCTGTCGGCTAATGTGCATGTCATCATCTGCTCGTATTGCTGAGTCTGAGCGGAGTGAGGATCTTCTGGGCAATATCGGACATCGTTCGATCGGTCCGGTCATATTGCATTAATATGGCTTCCCGAACTTGAAGGGCATGTATACCTGATCCTTGCTTTCGAATACTCGTCGACATCTCGAAAATCCCAATTGAAATGCTCAACTCACGAACGCTTCTCCTCTGCGCATTCGCCGCCCTCCTAGAATGCGTCGCATGCAGTGCCCCAGCGCCAGGCAAAGGCTTCTATCTCAACGCCATAGTCCTTGACGCCGCGATCAACAACACGCTCCTCCGCGACAACAACACTTACACTCTCGGCTTGACACAGCCGCCCTACGCCGACACGGATCATCCCAGCCCCATCTCAATTTCAACGCAAAACGCCAGTGAGCTTATCGTCTCACCCACGAACCCTCACCCGGGTCCAATCTCGGGAAGACTTGCGCTGGTGCAGAACGGGCCCAACGATTGGGTGCTTGTGAAGGCGTTTCCGCCCGTGGAAGGCCGGCCATATTGGAACGTTGGTGAAGATAGCGAGACTGCGGTTGTGAAGACGAGTGATTGGGGATTCGGGGAGAAGAATGGGAAGACTGTGTTGACATGGAATGGGGCGAGTTTTTGGTACACGTTACGGGGTAGACATAGCTCGGGGGATGGGAAGGGATATGATCGATGGATGATATTTTGGGCAAAGGGTAAGTTATTAAATGATGGATTATGGGCAGATGTGAGGATGAATACTGATAAATCATAGGGAGTATACTTGCGGGAGCAGTTCCTGTTACGCTTGAGGTGGTACCGATGAGTTAGTAAGGGTCTCGAATCTCGTTTCAGCTTTGCTTTGCGCGCTTAGCATCGAATATGACACGCTAAGATGCAGTTTTTCTCTCGGTCTGTACAGCGTTTCCAACCGTACGTACTTGCGTACGTACGTAGGCGCCGAGAGCCCTATACGCGAGGCCAGAGGTTGTTCGTACGTACGTAGTTGAACAGGCGTGAGTTCAATTCGCTGTACGTACGTGACGTTTATGAATTGACGTACGTTTCGTACGTACGTGAAATATTCGCTACGTACGATACGTACTCCATATAAAATTACTTATATATCTGATATTTGTGAACTAAATGGGGCCATGAGAGATTCCTGGCTGTCGCCTATAGGTATATCGTCATCAACTGTATAGCCGGCATCCAAGAAGTCGTCAATCTTACCCTCCAGGCGTTGTACAGCTGCCTCACATTCTGCTCTTGCCCTTGTTTGTACGCCCTCTGCA
>ML996398.1:0-14936 GCA_010093805.1 Polyplosphaeria fusca | reverse complement strand
TGCTAGAAGCAAGCAGTGCGAAGTGATTTGGATAGAGACAGGATCATGGTAGGCTAGACAGCTCTTCTCAACGCGGTGTTTGCACTTGCAAACACACTATACATTAATAACGATAGACAGAACGCTGAAAACTGTGCTTATGTGACTGTAAGGAAAGGGAGGCGTGGCAAATTTGCCACTATGAGCTAATGCGTGGCCGACCCGCACCTGCCTGGACCTTGCGCCGGAGGCGATGGTTTATAAATATGCTGAAGTGGAGAGTAGTGTAGAATCTTGCCAAGCATGGCCACCACAGCTCCGCTAATGCTCATCTCTCACAAATATGAACAATCCAAAACTCCTCACGACCCTCACAGGTCGGACTGAAGCACCTCTCTCCGGCTCTAGAGATTGCAGTGCTCATTCAAGAAGCCGCTGGTTGTTTGACCGTACGACAGCTGTATCACCAAAATATCCAGAGCTTTTCCACCCTTAGACAGGCTTGGAACGACGGCGTTTTGCCAGTACCACTCGGTTGAACCTACTTGCCGAAGCGCAGGCTTTGATTTCTAGGCCGCAGTGTTTAATCTTAGCTTGCATACTTCCCATCACAATCGTATAGCATTCCCTTCAACGAGTCGACTGGAGCTCGGCTGCTGCTTAGTCTACGAATCGGCGGTGAGCTCGAGAAGCATGAGGACGTGGTGGGGCTTGATCAGATCTTTCATTCCGTCAGCGGAGAGAACAAGAGCGGTTCCAGAGGGCGTTGTAATGGTATGTGTCTACGTTACCAAGTGGGTGTCGCTATGCTCTGGAAACGCGTTGGCTGGGCTGACGAGCGCCGTGGCCCCGGGGGTTTTGGCACTGCTCCCAATCCTGAGTCGGATTAGCGATGTTCCGAGCGCTTGCAGAAGCTAGCGGCGCGGCCGTTCGCATGCCCGCTAACTATCACGTGAGCCGTGTGAGCTTGCTACTATAAATACTGACGCTATTAAAATACAGCTAGGCCTCTTCTGTACAGTCAGGATGTAGGTCTTTGCTTGGCAGTCCTATTCGATAAAGCACAGATGACTGCTACAACGCAACCACTTTATTAAGCGTAGTATTCTTCTCGGGATACAGGCTTCCTGTAGCACTCTACAGAGTGACGAGTTTTTAGACAGATGCACCATACATTAAGTAGACGCCGAGGCAAGCCAAGGTAGGGGTGTCAAGGATATGAGGAGTGAGATGCGGTATTGTAGAGTCGACAGGAAAGTTACGCCAAAGATATCAAGAATATGAGAACCTAAAGAGCCTAAGTATCTATTCCGAGAGTATCTAAGTGGTGCGATGCTTATCGGCGTTGTTGTGGTCGAAAGTGCTGTTGGTGTTCCGCCACGGCGGTTGTTCCGTTACGATTGGATGGACGTTACTATCTAACATTATATAACCCGTTACTAATATTATATAAGGCTAGTATTAACTATGTGTACATATGTAGCGTGGGCAAATATAGATGCCTCCTACGTCTTACATAATTGGGTAAGGTTTGACCTCTATAGAGCTCCAGGGGCGACCTCCTTCCATTAATAACACTGATCGTGTAGTAAGTTCACCTAGCGCTTTCATGGTAAAATTGAATACACGATTAAGCTTTTCTAAAGTATAGCGATATTTAAATCATATGGCGTCTCTTTTCTAAAGGTTGAAGTACACATGCCATCAGCGGCGTCACCTTTCGTTCATCATAGGAAATAAGGGCAAAGACAAATTAGATATTACCATCCTTACTACATTCTGTGTATATATGTGCCCTAAACGCTATCCGTTTAATCATTTTGTGGGGAGTACAGACCTCTTTTGGTGTTAACCTGCCGCTTCAGTGGATTCAAGTACGAATGCCGAGCGGCCGACGCAGAAGGCGGCCGCGCTTGAGGAACTGGCCCACCTTTACGTGATACACTCTTCTTAGGGATTGAGTCATCTTGCGGAGGTTTAGTGGCTCTAACGCGCTCGCCGAGCTCGGGTCTAATCGATATTGCGGCCATTCGATCGGCCAGCATATCAAGGGCTACATCTTCGATAGAATTAGCGATCAGCTTGACTCTTGGGTCCTTGGAACTAGGCTTGATTCTCTCCCACTTGCTTCGCATCTTCAAAACGCATCCAGGCCAAAGCCTCAGAAACCTAGATAGCGTGAGAAGGTTAACCAGCGTTCGGCCTGATTCCCACGTTTCTTTCCCATCCTTCCATCTCACCAGAACCATGATGCCGTCTAAGATAGCCTGTACGTCAGAGCTTGTCTCCTTGATCATGGACGCCTTTGATGTCAGCTTATCCCAGGATAAATGGGAAGTAAAAAGAGGTTTTCCATTGCTGTTCCAGGCGAAGACAAGGAAGGCCTCGACATGATCCATAGTCTTTTCTCCCCCATTAGAATGGCCCAAGTTCGCGACTTCAAACTCTTTGACGTGACTATAGTTTAGAAGAAGATCGTGAGGCATGTCGTCTTCACTAACCAGCGCAGTTGCGAAGACATCAGCCATTCCAGGATTGCAGGCATTTTCTGGACTGCGATATTCGACAAGATATTCCATCTGGCTACAAACCTTTCGCCATCCGATAATTTTCCATACTACACCTTCTTTGATGTACGCTTCTCCGAGTGCCTTGAAGTTGTTGGATTGTAAACGTGGCTTTCGGCATAGAGAGTCGATTGGTTTGAAACCACTCATATCAAAACGTAAGCGTGAATATCCGCTTGTCGTAGCTTCATCAAGAGACGGAGCCCCTTTCCAGTCCGGTCGATCGCTATTGCGAAAAGCTTCATCATACTGATACTTTCCATCTGCTATGACTGTGTTAATGAAGTCTCTTGGTCTAGATTTTGCTTCTAAATTCGGGCTAGAGCTTGAGTCTGAATCGCTATCGCTGCCCTCACTCCCTTGCTCCGTATCCCGGAAGGCTGAGAAGTTTAAGGGCGGTTGTGGAGGGCCCGCCTCCACAGATGAATTACCAGAGGCTCTAGATTTATTAGCGCTCATATCGATTGAGTTAAAATTGTGTGATTGGTTGATGTCAAAGTTGAAAATGTAGACGGTTTAATGCGCTGCGTTGGTTGAAAGAATTACTGCCATTAGGCTGGGAGGCTTGCGGTGGACTTTAAATTAAAAAAATATCCACTCAAGTGCGTGCGTGCTTGAAAAGAAATGACTTATGAAATGCTCCATTTCAGATTTGAGATTCGAAATCTTGGTATGGTTGCATTTTTTTAAATTTGGGATTTGGTTTTCATCGCATCGTCGACCGAAAATAGATTAACTAGGCCGAAATAGGTAGGACACGCGACTTACTCGTTCCCATATCTCCACATCAGACGACAGAGCTCAGCGTTCAAGCTGGATATGTACCAACGGTACCTCAATATTGTTGGGAGTTTGCGCCGAGGTTCGATCTGGTACGCTCCATATCTCCACATCGCATGCGCAATTCTTACGGCTTCAACTTGCTTCTTCCGACATGGAAACTGCCTGCCTTCGCATTCTGTTCACCAACGTTCAACCATTCAGGCGGACATTGCTTCAACTTTTGTCGCCTTATGATATCGCAAAATTTCTAGTCGCAATTCGTTGCGATATTTCCAAACGAGAGAGAGAGACATATATGAACATTCTAGATGAGCTCCTGGAAGACACGCGAGACTTTGAGCTCATGAAAGAGTTGAGCTGGACCGTTCTTATCTTTGGATCAGATTTGAACATTCTTCAGGGGCGACTCTCAGATCCTCTCACGTATTTAGCGGAGTACCAAGCTGAACGTGTGTTCAATATCTTTGTCGTCGTGACTAAACAGACTAAGGAAAACGAGACGACACTCCTACAAGACTTTCGTCCAACAGCATTTCAACATCTGGTCCCAGAGTCGTGTACAGATCTTGAGCTTCGAAGCGACTTTCCACCACGTACGGCTGAAGCCATTGCTTCACTGTCAAAGTGGACTCTCTGCGCTCCCCATATTGTAGGATCCGTCCCCATCTCTACTCCAGGTTGGATACCTGTTCTCAAAGGTCGAAAGCATATCAATATTCATACTTATTTTCCGGTCTTCAACTCCTCCAAGTCTCGAATACTCTACATGAGCAGGGCACAGGTGTGGCAAGCAATTGGCGATCACGGTGGGATCGATTTATTTTCGGCAATACGTCAATCAAAACCAAGATGTCTGGTCATGAAGAAAGCTGTGACGCACTCGCTTGAGCTAAGGCCTCGACTTATTCTAAACACGCTGCGGGATGTATTTGTTTCTGATCGTTTCCAGCAAGGCAGCGTAGGAAGTAAATTGGTTGTTTTGCATGCTATTCATCCTACAATTGCCTCAGTTGCACTCGAATTAGATTGCCATTGAAAGTATCATAACGTTAGTTAATAATTTGAGATGTAAAAAGTGGCGATTTGACCGAGTGTCTTGATCCGCAGAATATCAGTTTTAGATACCTCTACATATTCAATGTACTTGAAAGTCCAGCTTTAATTCCGCATCGCTACATGGCAACATCGAAGTGACCAAGGTCTCTTACCAAAGGAGCTGAGAAGCTCGATGCTTAATACCATCGCATCACGGAAGGTCCATCACCGGATCACCCCCACTCTCCAAAACCGGACCGACAGAGCTCGATGGCGCCCTGGTCCTATGATACAAGGACTGAAGAGACTCCCAGATGAATGCAAGGATACAGACGTACTGCATCAAGATGGAGGCCTACAATGAGTTAGTTGTATAAAATCATTTACACATTTCGACTCACAAGAAATATGTCGTTGGAGGTTTTAGTGGCTGCCTTGCTACTGGCGCTCCGGAGGATGAGTAGAGTAGCAAGGCCAAGAAGCATACAACATGCTGAGATAGAATTTGCAGTCAATAGCAACATATAGAACCCACTCAAGTTGTTTGCGCCAGACATCCGATGTTTGTGGTAGTTGTAAGCAAAGACGAATACGTGAAGGCTCTTGATCATAAAGCAAACGCCTATCATCGTCAAATGAAGAACGATGATGTTTCCAGGACTAGAAACTGTCAGTCATTGATATGAAGCATACTAAGAGAGGATGATCTTCGTACCTAACGAGATGCAGCATTGCGATCGCTCCTGCCAAGATACCTGCTGCGATTGGATATGGTAGCCATTTCAGCCATTTCAGCTCAGGTCTGTGAGTCAAGAATAAACAGAGTACTGATGTCTGAAAATTACTTAGCCGACGCAACAATATATACCAAAAACCTTACATGGGTACAGAGTGTAATAGGAAGTACGCAAACTCCGACTACATCGATCGATCTCGATTGAGGAGCTGGATTACTTCCCAGCACTAGTAATGCTACAAGACCAGAAAGAATGGTCAGTAAGTCCACTGCGTACGGCGGGTAACGTTCGAATCGATGTGTCCACGACCACGATGTCCATGTGGATATGATGTATAAAATATTGATGACCAAGCAGCTCAAATACACCAGGCAAGCAAAAAACAGCATTGTGTTGTTGAGAGAGAGTTTTGCGCTTCGAGAGGATCTGAATGAAAGTCATCAAGCGACGATGGCCATGACTTTATACTTCACTCAAGCTGAATCCGCTGGCTGTGTGGCAGTGTGTGCACCCTATCCCCACGGTATCCTTCTCACTTCACGGCAATAGCATGAACTTTGAAGGGCTATGAGACAGTGGCGGCGCTCCTGCATGTTTAGAGGACATAGCCTCATGAGTATCCCTGTTGTACGAGGTGACGAGGTCCATTTTCGCTCCAACATGGGTACCCACCTTTTCCCCTGACAATAGAAGGACCTTGGAGATCAAGCCATCATTTCTACAAGGAAATGGAACTAGGCCGGTCAAATATTAGTTGCTCCGTTCTCTTCCTCATCACTTCGGTGTTCCCAGTGGACTCGCTAACTCCAATGGCCGTTTCCATTGGGACTTGTCCCTGCCCTAGTACGCCTTCAGTCTCATCAAATCTGACTTCTGTATGTGATTTAATGCAAACATGGCTGCCTGATGTCGGACTCTTGCCAGAGGCGCAGACAGATACCCTACCGCCTCAACCTGCGGTGAACCCCCCTCCCCCCCCCCACCACTGGGCCTAGCTTCGACACCCCTTCCGGCAGAGTTATGCTTGCTTTGCCATGCAGACTTCAGAGGCGTTAAAGAAAGCTCTTAAGTGCTCTTGAGATTAGGAATGTTTGGCAGGAGTTGCCTCAATTGCGTGAGAACTAATATGGTATGCCATTTTTACATCAATATGTTATCATTCACAACAACTGTCGTTCATCTATTAATGGGAGACTTTGGATGACAAAATAAAAGCCTCACAGAGCAAGGTATCAACGTGCGTGCTTCTAAAGATGCACTGCCATCATGATAGCACCACGGAACCGATCAAAAGCTTTATATCGTGTGACTTTCCATGAAACAGGCAGAAAGCTCCGCCCTCTTCTTCATGCTATGGATATGCCGACCTGGTTCAGGGGACACGGATGAGAACATATCGTCCAATCGACCGGCTATCCCGCTATCTGGTATGTTGGGTGCAACGAGGGGGGAGGGGGATGGACTGATGCCGCACGCAACAAGGTTCATATGTGTACACAGTGACGGCTTAGACGTCTAATTGAAACGTCAAGGCAGACTGACATCAATGCTTCTTAGCCTCAGTTCTCCATCCACTTGCGTGGCAAAGTCCACGACTCCACGCCCACACATACATATAATCATTAGCCACTCCTCGTTAAGCTTACCTGGCATGAGCAACTTCTCTATCTTCCTTCTACAACCCCCTAGTGTATATCATTAACATTTGTTCCTTCTTTATTACAACAGCAATCTCAGCAAAGTCGAGCGTTCCGGCCCAGGTGACGATGTGCGGCACTGCGGCTTATGTGAAATAGACGAACTCGCATTTTGGCCATTGTCCGTACGTAAGACAATTCGGTATTCGAAGATTTACTAAGACATCTAGGAAACACCACCACCAACTGAGAATACATACGTTGATGAGGTATAGCTTGATCCATTACTTCCAACCGATGAAAATCCATACATGTATGCATGTGGCTCATTGTTGACTGGCGGCGTGGATACTCCTTGTCACCAGACTACAGTTTGAGGAAAAACTAATTATTTTTTGGCAAAGTATGTATGCTGAATCCAGGCAAAGTCTCAGGGTACGCAATTTCACGATGAGCGCGATTCGCTATGCTATGATCCACCCTATTGTGAGTACAAATTTCGAGGCTTATACCATGTATTTCACTTATCTGCCTAGTTCGCCAACCCGACCTGAGTCCACTTAAGCTCACACGATTGGAACAAATCGTGGCTGGATTCGATGACCTGATAAAGGACGAGTATAATGCGTACCAAGCGGATATGGTCATGATCGAAGAGCAGCGTTTGCATACGACAAAAACAAAACACTACGAACAGATGAAGAAGCGTATGAAATTTCGAAGCGCACGCTTGAAGTATCTTCAAGGGCTACTACAGACATCCGACCCAATCATCGCACCTTTTAAGGAAGTACAGCAACCTGAGAGCTCCAAAAAACAGCAAACTAAGAGCTCCACGAAACAGCAACCGAAACAAAACCTCAAAGGGGTTGGGGGACCGCGTTGGAAGCGATAAACTGTCCGATAACGCGTGGAAGGCTGCTAGAAAGGCAATAGGTTCGTGGAGAGTTTTTCGATACGTCTTTCATAGTACAGACATGATTTGCTACATAGACACGGATTTATAGATGGCAAAGACAAAACATAGAGAATGCTAGAACTCGTTTTCTCCATACTATGACATGCTTGCATCACTTGGCGTGTCGCGCGAGGTGAAGACAGAGTTCTCTCAGGCCCTGTCGGACACCGTAAGCTCCGACCTCTAACCTCCGACCTCTGACTTCGGCTGCGGAATCGGAATCTCGCTGGGCTGATTAAGTCGGATAACAACAGCCTCGCGAGAGTCGGAGGAGTCTTTCCTCAATTCGATGTTTGGTTTTTGAAAAATGAATTATGATGCCCGCAGCTGAAAGTTATAGAGAAACTGGCTAGCCCGAATTATCAAGCTACATAAGGAGATTCGAAAGACTTTTCTACAGTTCTAAAAGGTCATTACTGGATTCAAGGATTCCGAAAGCAAGATTTCGAAAATGAAGAGTGTGCTGAGCCTGCCGCACAAGCCCGCGCCCGCGACCAGGGACAGCCGGATCTGTGCTTACATGAAGTGGGCACACGCAGTCCCTCGGCCGAATATCGGGAGCTTGGTGCCGCCGTGCCGGTCGCCTGCCTCTGGCCAAAGCCAGTCGCACAACACAGTATGTAGGCAGTCAGTCGCTACGGAGTAGACAGTCGCTCAGCTCGAGGCATTGGTCCGAGCTGGAACCTTGAGACGAGGCAACATTTGGACAACCACTCGTGGACAGCTTTTCAAGAGCGCTGCAAGAATAGTGACAGGACCGTTCCGGATATCACCGTAGTGCTGACAGGATTCTAATTAGCGCTGAGCGAGCGACCTCGACGACGAGGATAAGCAGCTTTGATAGGTTGATGCGAAAAGCGGCCTCCCATCCCGAATTGTAGCCGGTTTCAAGATCCGGAGCTCCACCTCCTTTCAGACTAGTGTTTAGATAGACAAGGCTTTCTGCTCTATAGTTTATATTTCGAATGTGCGTCGTCACGGGGGTTAAAAACCTTGGCTTTCTTTTATTACGTGAAACAGAACATGAGAAATGGGAAACAATATTTGAAACCTCACAATCGTCGAGGGAAAACTCACAATCGCCGAGGTCAGCTTAGCTCAGCTCGTGAACGTAGGGGAAGTTGTCTAGTGGCAATCATCGGGCTTGTGGTTTAGTGGTATAATTTTCCCTTAGCATATGACATCCATCGTCGGGCGTGGGAAAGGTCCTGGGTTCGATTCCCAGCAAGTCCAACGGTTTCTTTTTTGCTTTTTTTTTTTTGCTTTTTTCGCATTTTCCGCACCTTCTTTCTCTACTTACTCCCAACATATGTCCATTGTTTTTCCCATCTTTGGCGCCCGAGTATATTCGCTAGTTAAACCAATATGTTTTTCCACCTCAGCCTTCGCTCCCCGATCGACAATCGATAGATTCTCAAAGATACCTAGAGAACAGGGTTGGAATACGCTCGTCGGTGTATTGTTTCAACAACAATAGGAAAACTAGACCACCTGATCTACCACCACTTAGCTCCCTCGATTGGGATGTTATAAGACCTATCCTATTTAAGGGCGCGAAGCGGTGTTTCAGTGGACCGGTTTCCTAGTGGAGCTGTTGTGCGCTTTCGCAAACAAGACGAAAATCATTACAACATTGGGGGCCTGTGATGTCCATGTACGCACATATCAGCAACTCGAAAGAGCGATGCAGTCGTGTATGCCTGGGCGAGTCATTCATCCTATTGAAGGAGCGTGCCACCACCATATTAACCAGTGCTTTCATCGCATGGCTTGAACTGAAATTTTAGGATATATGCAGCCCGGAACCTGGCAACAAGACTTGGGAATATGAAATATCTAGATAAAGCAGGATTCATTCATGTCCAACCGAGAATCCAATCTATACACGTATTTACAATTTCTGGTCCGAGGAACAGCAATCCTTTTCCACCAAGACGCTCGAGTTATTCTTGTTGGATGGAACATCGATTGCTGGATTTCTGTCAAAGAAGTCGGCCGGTCTGAAATTGACGTGGAAGATGTCGATTGGCATAACTGGCCAGTCTTCGACTCGTGGATCTAGGGAGACGTTCTCAGCGACAGGTCGTGCGAAGGCCAAGTCGAACGAGTACTTACTGTGCGTCAGCCCAAACACATTCCACACCACAATGTCCTCGTCCTCAACGCTGTCGTTCCGCTTGACCATATCCGTCACCCCTCCTTTCTCGTTCTGGCTTTGCAGCGTAAACCGTCCCGCAGCATACAGCTCGCCCTCCTGGTACTTGGTAATCCAGACATGATGATCTGTGAACAAGGCCCTGTTCGACTGTATACTGCCTCTCGCTGCGAGCAATTTCTGCGTCGGCGGTGGCATAAATTTATACGCGACCGGATTCCCACTCAGAGGATTCTTCTTGTTTGGATTCGTAATCTTAAAAACACGATTATGTTGTGGTGCAGCATCCAAGCCAGCAGAATGCGTCACAGGTGTCTTGCGGATCTGGTAAAAGTTGCCTTGGGGGTTCGTATCCTTGTCAATCGGCATAGAGTGGCTCTCCTCGTACACCACTGTATTGTTGTGTCCGTCGATTGCAGGATCCGCACGTATGCAGAACAAGTGTTGGTGGTTTTGAGCGAGTACGCCGCCAGAGACTACGTTTCCATACTCGGATGTCTTTCCTGGATCAATGTTGACCACGGATACGATACCAGTAGCGCGGACTTCGACGGTAAGATCGCCGTTCTGACGGAAAATGTAAGCGAATACGTATTCGTAGTTCGCAAGTGTGATAATGAATTGAACAACCAGTTCGCGGTTACGGGTAACGACAGCGCGGCCGGTCCGCCAGTTCGTGTGCTTCCATCCGATACCGTTGTCTTGTTCGTGCAAGCAGATCACATTGGGATGTTCCCGCGGTTGGCCATCCGAGTCTATCACTACGCCATCGAAGTACTGGTCATGTAGTCAATGCAGATGTCAAATCACGCCGAATGTAGATCAACATACCTTGATGACGCCGAGACAATCGCACCCCAAAGAAAGGTTGTTGGCGCAGTTTCCAGCTCCGCCATCGCCAAAGTCAAAAGCCTGCTTACGGTGGAAAGGAGGGCGTGGATCTCCATAAGGAACGGTCATCTCGCTGAAGCTTAGACGGTACATGATGCTTCGTCCATCATAATGCACGTCGTGCAAAACAGCTCCTTCACGTGGGTTAAAGGAAAGTCGGAACCTCCACTTCTGCCATTCTACAAGGGATTCATCTGTGACTTTGAAAGAGGGCCCTTCAGGCTGCGTGATATCAATCGGTTTTAAATCTTTCCTGAGATCAACGAGCTCTGGAACGTATTCACCAGATTGGCAGTGGTCGAGCACTTTCTCCGAATGAGTCTGGCCTGTCAGTGAATCTCCCTTGCCACCAGTTGCCAGTCGATCAATTCGGACGATTTCTTTCTTGTGTGCGTCTAGAATAGGGATTATTGGGAGGGGATAGGCGTAGAAGTTCGAGTCGGCATTTCCGTTACGGGTATCTTGCGCAAAACATAGACCCTGGAAGTACCGTCTGTTCTCCGATTGCAAATCCAGCCCTCCATATGGCCTATGCGTTTAGTCGAGTCGAGAAAGATTAGCGCTGCAGAACATACCATGGTTCTACCACAAGTTCAAAGCCATCTGGAAACTTGAACTCGGCCATTGCTTTCTGAAACATTTCCGATTTCTTGCAAGCTTCTAGAAGGATCTGAAACTCCCACAAGGTCAACGACGCATGGAACTCTTTCCCAATAACCTCGTGCTTGACCCGCTTCTTTGACTCAATGTCTACGACCGACTCATGGTACTCTGGGATTTTATCGGAGCCAATGATATCGTACTGGCACTTTGCCAAACGCGGTGGTCTTTTCGAAGCTGGCGATTGTCCCGGTGTTGACGCATGTTCCAAGTCAAGGTATTGCTTCATGAGCGCCTTCTCCGGCTCTTGGAGATATATCTCGCGAAAATCAACCACAGCGTCTGGATGACTCGAGAGAATGACTTCTCGCGCGATGCGAGTCTCCTCAACGCCCAAAGTTTGAAAGGGATGCGGAGCCATGGCTAATTACTGAAGACCGGAGCTTCTGTCAATCCGGACGGTGAATGGCTCGTTGATATACCGTGACGGTTGTCTACGGACAGAGTCAACATGTCTCTGGAAGGGCGCGCGGATATATATGTAGTCATGTGCCCTGTCCCGGTTCGAGGCGCATGATGGGATGATTCCGCTGTCACGACTGAGGTGGGGTCTTCAGCCAAATCTTACGAAGAGGGGAAGCTTATCGGCCCGCGATCGACCCAGTCGAAACAACAATGATACGTACAGGCAAGCAAGCTCCTAGCTAGGAAGACCCTCGCATGCACCTCCCTAATTCGTCTCGATACCGGTATTCGCCTTCATCGTAAGACGGGGCCTGTATACGAGCTTGATGCCATGGCGATCACGTCAGGCCCAGACTCAATTAACGCCTGATGAGGATAACAAAATGGAGAGAATTCGATCGCCTCTGCCATGTGCAATTTAACAGGCAGGGCATCGACCGTGTGAAGGGGTACAATGGGGGAGTCTGGAGTAAGACAGCCACGCAAGGACCTGCCCAAAACGGAAAAGGACCTCCAGACGGAAAAGGACCTCCAGACGGTGCATCTGCGAATAAGGCGAACTGAATTACCTATACTTAATGATTATGACACTCGCATTTCGTCGAGCATTCATTGTATCCAAGTCTTTAATCGTGCCCTGGGATTGCACATGACCATGGACGGAACGAGTTCCGCGATGAACCACCCACCGCAAAATCCAACGACTTGCTGTCTCGTGTCTCGTCAGACATGTAAACGCAACATCGGATCGTCATCGCATCGAAGACTGCATACTGTCAGCGCCCAAATTATGTCACACTTTTCATTCATGTGACCACGGTTACCTTTGGTACATGCTCCAAGCTTCCTCTACTCATTCTTTAACTACCGGTAACTAGAATAGCTTTCCGTTCAATACTCTAACTGGCCTTCAAATTCGGCTCTCTAGCGGGCGAAACTTGTTCTCTCCTTCATCCCCTATCTATTCTCCGTATACCAACTTGCATGTAGCTTCCGCTGATATAAAAACGCGCGTCGACCTGGCAGCACGAAAATAAAAGTCAGGGGTGGTTTGAACCACGTTGAGTTACCGCATCCATGGTCCAACTATGCTGAGAGTCGATGGGCTGAGTGCCGACGAGCTTTGATTGGTTGAAACCGTGAAAACTTTCATAACTTTTGTAAGAGTTGTGATGAGTCTTGGCTGACCAAAGACTCTGCGAGCTTGCGCCCTTTACTTGAGAAATGCTGGGCACAGCGTCCCACGGTTCAGCGTAGGCAGCATCACCGTGAATATTTGATGCCTAAATATCGAAGGGTGATATAAAAGGCTTTCCCATCTTACCATTCATCTAACTTGCCTGGTCTCCACCACTGAACAACCGTAACACAATTCAGCTTCTGCTGTTTGTCTGAACCCACCACCGAACGCAGTCCCGAGACAGCCATTTTCCACAAGATCCTGCAATGGCACTTCCAACCGATCTCAATATCGAGAGTCTCACCTTTACGCATGCTGATCTCCGAAAGAATTATTTCTATCTCGACCGACTCCTCGATCGCATGGCCCCTATCTTCTCGCTCAACGACCCAGCCCCACACGTCAGAGAGCTCGGCTCGCTCATTGTGTTCCCAGCCGAACTGCTCGTCGACATTTTTGAAAGTCTTTCACTCGTCGATCGATGCGGTTTCGGCGCTGCAGCCGATACTCGAGCTATTTTGTCGACACGATTCCATCGCTCCGTACGGCTCTTCACATCGCGCCAAACACGGTGAAGGGGATAATCGTAATGTAGGTCTCTGTACATATTATAGCAAAATAGCTCTGCCGAAAGCTCCACCAGAGGGAATGTGATGGGTGCGGAAGGCTGGCGCAATGCATATATTTACCAACCTGCCTACGAGCTTGCTTCTGCTGTCCGCATCCTCTCCATGGTTATTATTTCGGTGAACCGCTATCAGAAGATAGACTGGTTGGGGATTATCTGCTCTGACCCGAACAGCTCGCCGCTCGGCCCAGCTTTCGTCCACTGCTGGCCACGTTGACGAATGTCACGAATAAGTTCAAAATGGTGGAGCGACATACAATGTATGACTGCCCTACTGGAGTTTTGAATAAGAAGCTGGGGTGGAGCCCATGGTATGATTCGAAAACCTGGATTGAATCGGACCTTTATGTATCAGCCCTTTTACGCAAGCAAAGATGCCGCGAATTCGACATGTACAAACAAGATACGAAGAAAGGGGCCGTTATTGTATCACGCGACCCATGCCACTTTAGGTTGCTGCTTCATATGGCTTCTGTGATTGCGCCCTGGCCGGACTCGACAGGCTCTATAGCAGAGGAAGGTGTATTCTGCTCAACTTGTCTGAACATAGAGGGGGACCGGCTTTACACAAAAAGTGGGTTTGTAGAACACCTCAAAGATTGTCGCGTTGTGCCAGACCAGGCATGTATATATCATTGGAGGAAGCATCCTCTCAGGCTATGTGAGGATGAGTAGTAGCTTTAGATCCATCCGATTTGCGTGTTGATGGGCTTTCCTTGATGGACTGTACTGTACTGTATTGGGATAAAAACTAATGGGGCGCTCTTCGGCCTCCAAGTGAATGGACATGGTTGTCAGACGCGCATGCTGCAGCCTGTTTGTGGTGGAAGGCCGAGGCAAGTCGGAAGCAGAAACGTCTTGACGTGTAGGGCGTAGCATATCTTGTTTCGCTCCTTTCCCGACCGTATTGTTCCTTCTTCTCCCTTGATTGCTCTCGCCTATCATCATAGCAATGGCTCACAGTGACTATGAATCTGATATTGCGAACGATCTCGAAGAATGGTTGCAGGGACCCAAGGCATACGATGTTGACGACAAAGCACGAGTTTCAAGTCAATGCAAACAGTAACGTACCTCACAAGCGAGTGGCCGGCACAAGCGAGTGGCCGGCTCTGCCAAGACCCCACCAAAACATACTCTCACCCACAATACAATCACGATGAGCCAACGAATAAACAGTCTACTAGCTCCAAATGAAGCTCGATTACAGCTTGCTCTCGAGGCTATTAAACGCGATGCGTCTCTCTCAATACCGCGCGCTGCAGCAATCTACAGCGTTGCTGAAAGAACACTCCGCCGCCGACGCGCTGGAACTCTATCT
>ML996397.1:0-15580 GCA_010093805.1 Polyplosphaeria fusca | reverse complement strand
ATTCTTCTTGTACGCGATCCTCCAAACAGAAAGGTACAAGAAGAGCTTCCAATCTCACAGCATTCAAACCACTAATTAGTGTTGAATGGGCTCTCTGCTAGCTAGCAAATGGTATCAGCAATTGCGTACGAGACAGAAAGGTTTGCACGGTGTAAACATCGTACGGGGGGGGGTTGTGGGTAACTGGTGTTGATTGCTTCTTGTTCTTCTAAGGCTGTGCGGAGGAAAGGGATATTTATCTCTTTGTGCGTACGACGTGACACAAGGCTATGTTACGTGACCGCTGACCGTGCACCTCAATGCCACTGTTCGGACATATATAGTATATACAATGCTGCTGCGCAAAGCATCACGCGCATAAGGATGATCCAAACTCTATTCATCACGCTATTATATACTTGATGGTGTAAATATCTGAGGCTTCATTTCACTTCGTGTGCAGACATCTTAGACGTCGGTTCGATTCAAAAATGGTTGTCTGATTCCTAACTTTAATTTCGATTCAAATCTGAATATTTCGAGGACGCCTTAGATGACTAATGCTTTAGAGCTATTGCTCACCGGGCGTTCCTGAGCCAAATTTTGTAATTTCTCGCGCTAATGGCATTCTTTTTTGGCCTTCTCTTCGCGCCGTGCATCCCGCTTGCTCCCCACTCTATCGATGGTCTTCTTGCCAAAGTTGCGCAAGTGACGAGTTCTCACGCTTGCGACGAGCAGCATCTTCTTCCCAGGTTCCCATCTTATGGCGGTCCAAGATGTCGTCGAACCTGGTAGTCGATGGGTGGGAGGCGAACATTGTGCTCTAGCCCTTGTTTCGAAAGAATTGCGCCGTTCAATGCCACCCTGGTCAGCTGGTTTAGCCTTGGGCTTCTGATCGTGAAAAAGCTTGGGCCGAATTGGCTTGGTATGGTTTCTGTTAGCCTTGCTGGCAGTCACTAGGGAAAGTCAATTGAGGAGAGATTGGTTGCTTGACTATAGAAGAAGACGAGCACATATATATACACTCGTGTCGTCTAGGCTTCAGTAGGCTCCTCTGTTTCGATATGATCCCATTTATATGTCGAAGAAGATGCGTAGTATATACACAGTGCAAGTTGGTGAACTAAGAGCGGGGGTAAGACCATTTTGGTATGTATTTGTACAATAGTAGTTAGGCCATGATATAGTATACATATATAAACGCTTTTCTTTATCCGTATGTGGTACATGCTTGCTTGCGCCGTTGCCAAACGATGTCCAAATAGCCTGGAATGGCGCTAACACTCCTCGTTTTCATCTAAGCAATTCGTCTTGGAATTCAAGACGGAGTGCTTATCCATCACGTCATAGCTGCTGTAAGAGATTCAAAAGACGGGATTTGATTTAATAAGTATTTCAGAATCAATATGTAAGACATTTCGATAATATTGCCTATAATTTAGAAATTTTCCAACATCTCGAAGGATGAGTATAAAAAACATCACTATATATGATCCAGTAGCATTATTGCGATGATTCGCATAAATATCACATTATGCATGTTAATAATGGTTTCTTCTTAATTAAACATGTTAGTTGTAAGACTTGATAGGTCCCCTCCTTCCTTGATGTTCCGGAGGTCTCTTCAACAAGGTTACCTACCATGGTTGTGTGGATATGTTGGTTTGTTGAGAGGCGAGGCATCAATCATGGTACAGCTAGGCTGCCCACACAGGAATATCGTATATAGTTCTCACCTCGCACACAGCTCTCCATCAATCAATCAATCCTTCTCTTCCTTCTAGATTTCCTCAATCTTACATTAGTCGTTCAGTCTCTCTCTTACTCTTCGGGAACGCGTGCAATTTTCTTGTGGAGTTTCAGTACACTGCGTACTCGCATGCGTTTGTCTAAATATGATATTAAGAATACACCGCATACGGGAAGAAAATACTTAAGAGCGTAAACTCAATTTCATTGGTTTCAGTTCATCTCAGACGGTTCAAATTCTGAAACTAACTCTGTTCGCGATAAACGTGGAACTCACGTCGTTCACAACAGTCATTCAAGCATCGCAATGTGTCTCAGCCATGAATATATTCTCCTCCCGTAACGCTGCCCACTTCAAACTAGGATTGGTCACCTCCTTGTTGATGTGAATGCTGCATTTACCGTCTTCTTCTTCGTCGTCGGTTTTTTTACCCACTTCCAAACTCCCTTCATCGCTGACTTTGCTTGGTTATGTCCTTTCTTGCCTTTTTTCTCTTTGCGCTCTTGTCGATCGTTTTGCTCCATCGTTTGCATGCGCTCGGCAGGGACAAACTGGTTAAAATTTCGGTTCGAGGCAGGCATTTCTGATGATGGAGAGATGTTGCTAGTATAGGTACTCTAGATGTTTGAGTAGATGAGAAATGTGTTGTAGAAGGGAGTTGAAAAAAGGAGAGAAGATTTTGGCGCGCGTGTTTGAAGGTGGCAGAGTACGCGATTGATGACGTATAATGTTTCACGCTGTCAATTCACACTAGGGACAACATACTACTAACCCGCCACTAGCGCATTGCGCTAGGAGCTCACTTTGTCCATATCTCGTGCAAACACTCTTCAAACCATAGCTTTTCTACCGTTGAATCTGTGATCAGAGCTTCATTCTTCATCAATATGTCCATCGTCGCCCTCTTCGTCTTGATTCTCTGTACGAATGTTCTCCTCATCGTCGCTGGCATTTTGGCAATCCTCACTTGAAGTCTAAATATCAAATTCGGACCCACTATCGTCTTCCGAGTCATAGTCATAGTCATTCTCACGACAACGACCTCCAGTTTGCTCCAGAAGAATTTCCTTCCAATCATCTGCTAGCAGCCACTCTCTTGTCTCAGCGCGTAGTACCTCTTCAGTTTTCTTTTGCCTCTGTCTTGTAATGATTGGCACCACAGAGGCCAGAAGTCGAAATATCGTGCCGTCATTGAAGGTGTCCATTGCTCGTTATCGGGTGAATGAATGTCGAAACCTGCTTGTACAAATGCGTAGAGGAGGTCCTCGAATGCCCAAGATTTCCTATCTCCAGTAAAGACGAAGTAGTCGTCTATCAGCCACGGAATAAAATCGTCTCTCCAAGACCTGTTCGAAGTGTTGGCACCGACTTCAACGGTGTTGGCACCGGCTTCAACGAGGTCAAATATCAGCTTGCAGAGTGTCTGTCGATTCCATCGAAAACCATCTCCATCTGAGATGTCTTGCAGCCTAAACTCAGCACAAGCGTACCCTTCATTGTGCAAACACATAAGATACTGATCTAACAGCCGTAATTCATCGTGGAAAACGTAAAAGTGCCCATAAAATACACCGAGGAGTGATATAGTCAGGTTCGCAAGAATAGCCGTGGAGTCATGTACTAGATGTAGATCGTACTGGAAAATTGACATGCACTGATACGAAATCCCTGTATAGGTGACATAAGCACACGCGAATCTCACAATCGCTTGCATCACAACGCTCACTCCTTAACACTCGTCCGAGACTTCTGGCCGAATTTGCTCAACAGCTTACTACCAGACCCAGCCTCCCCTCCTCTCATCCCCCCAATCTCCCCCCTGACATCCACACTCTGTACCCCCACAATCGCATCCCCCTTATACAACTTCTCCATCGCCCTCTTCTTCTCATCCCTCTCACTATCTTGTTCTTGTTCCTCATCCATATCCTTGCCCACATCCACAGCCTCAAACAACTCCACCCGTGAACAAAACCTCACTTCTTTCCCTTCTCCTCGATCTGTCTTGCGTTCTGGAGGTAGATGTCTAGGTACCGGGGGACAGGTTAGATTGAAGAAGGATGAGATGCGGTTGCGGAGGGTGGAGGGAGGTGGGGAGGGGAGGTGGTAGGGCCTGAGGATTGGTTTAAGGGGGGTGGATGTGGAGGATTGTGACATCTGAGCTGGTTAGGATGGGTGGGAAAGGGTGGAGGGGGTAAGTGGTGGGAAGGTTTTGGGATGTGGGGTGGTAGAAGTAGGAGGAGGAGTTTTGCATATGCATAAACAATGAGATGGGCGTGGCGGCGTGGCGAGGTGCGCAGTTGACGAACTAAGGGCTTATGACGAGAGATGCTACGCGAAAAGAATGATGAGAGGTAAAAGGTTGATCTATAATGTTTAGAATGCTTTCTTTTATTGCAGTGCACAACCGTAGAGCGATTACGCAGTCTACATCGCTCGCATTCCACCTAAACATCCGAATCCATCAACGTTTCCACCTCTACTACCCTCACCACTCTTAATAGCTCCTCTTAAACGGCGCTACACTCTTACACTCCTCCTCATCCAACGTTCCCATCCTCACCTCCCTCCCCCCCACGCCCACCTTATCTCCCACCTCCCCCTGCCAACTCAAACTATGCCTCAACCACCCCCCATCATCCCTCTCCGGAAAATCCTCCCTGGCATGACTGCCCCTTGACTCCTTTCTCTCAATCGCAGACCTACTCGTCTGCACCGCATTCGTAAGTAAATTCCTCAACTCCAGCGCCTCCACCAAATCGCTATTCCAGATGAGCGATTTGTCGCTGACGTGCAGATCGCTGGAGAAGCTGGATTCGATGGCTTGGAGCTGTTCGTAGCCCAATGCGAGAGAGTCATGGGTGCGGAATACGGCGGTGCTGGATTGCATGGTGCGCTGCATGCGGTCGCGGAGTGCTGCTGTGGATGTGGTGCCGTTGGCGGAGAGAATGGAGGATACGGAAGAGAAAGAGGAGAGGCCGATTTCGTCGGGGGACGGATGGTGTGGAGAGGAGGGGGCGTGGTGAGAGGCGATGTGCTGGGCGGCGGCGCGGCCAAAGACGACGATGTCGAGGAGGGAGTTCTGCGTGGTCGTTAGATTAGAAGTAGTAAGTCAGTGAAAAGAGGCACTGCGTACCGCACCCAGTCGATTCGCGCCATGCACACTCACACACGCGACCTCGCCTGCCGCATACAGTCCGTCGACAATCTTGTCCTCGCCTGTCGTCTTATCCACGTCCAACACTTGCCCGTGGTAATTTGTCGGCACACCTCCCATACAATAGTGTACCGTAGGCAGCACAGGAATTGGCTCACGCGTGATGTCAATGCCCGCGAAGATAGCTGCCGTCTCAGCAATACCAGGCAGCCTCTCCATAATGATGTCCCGGGGCAAGTGCGACAGCTGAAGCATTATATGGTCCTTGTCTTCACCGCACCCCCGGCCCTCGAGGATCTCGAGATTCATGGAGCGAGACACGACGTCACGGGAGGCGAGGTCCTTTGCCGTGGGCGCGTAGCGCTCCATGAAGCGCTCGCCTTGCGCGTTGAGTAAGTAGCCGCCTTCACCGCGGGCACCTTCTGTGATCAGGACCTAGACGTACGTGAGTTACACCGTGTTTGACGGAGTAAAAGGGAGAATACCCCAGCGCCGTAGATACCCGACGGATGGAACTGTACGAACTCCATATCCTGCAGCGGGAGGCCCGCCCTCGCGACCATTGCACTCCCATCACCGGTGCTCGTATGTGCGCTCGTCGCGCTGAAATATGCGCGACCGTATCCTGCGTACTTATCAGCACCCACCACCACACATATGACACGTCGATCCTCACCCCCAGTAGCCAGCACCGTATTCCTCGCAAAAAACCTCCTCACCGTCCCATCCTCCAAACACATCGCCGTAACACCCACACACTTCCCCCCCACCACCATCAAATCCAGCGCAAAGTACTCGACAAAAAACTCCACCCCCTGCCTCACACTCTCCCCATACAGCGTATGCACCAACGCATGCCCTGTGCGATCCGCCGCACACGCCGTCCGATACGCCTGGCCCCCCTTTCCATACTCGAGCGCCTGACCGCCCAGCGCACGCTGATATATGGCGCCGTCGCGCGTGCGCGAAAACGGCATGCCCATGTTCTCCAGCTCGACGACGGCGGCCACGGCTTCGCGAGTCATGTAGTGGATAGCGTCTTGATCGCCCAGCCAGTCGGAGCCTTTGACCGTGTCGTAGGCGTGCCAACGCCAGTCGTCGTGTGTCACGCTAAACGCCCATGGATATTAGGATGCATGCATGCGCGTATGGGAAAGACACGTGACTGAAGAGGAAGGGTGGGGAAGAGAAAGGGGCAGGCGTACTTTCCTAAAGCGGCGTTGATGCCGCCTTGTGCGGCGACTGTGTGTGAGCGCGTTGGAAAGAGCTTGGTGATGCAGGCTGTCTTGAGGCCGGATGAGGTCAGGCCGACGGCGGCGCGGAGGCCGGCGCCGCCGGCGCCGATGACGATGGCGCTGGGGGGTTCTTAGTATTTAGGATGGTAGCATGATGGTGGGAGGGTACAGACTCATAATGGTGGTCGATGACGGTGAAGGTTTTGGGTTGTGGGGATGATGTTGAAGAGCGTCTTATCCGTGGAGCGGTGTGCCTGAGGAACGGGCTGCGCGCGCCGAAAGTCTGGAGCCGGATGGCTCGAGTAAAGGCGTGCATGGTGGCTGAATGGGAGGCTTGGTGCGGATGAAGGCGAAAGTTGATGACATGGCGAGCGGTGTGTGGTGGGAAGAAGCGCTACAACCCCTCTTCGAGTCGATACCGAGGCTTTGCACCACGAATGCGGATATAGATGGCCGTCGAAAATACTTCAGATGGGACACTAATGTTCATTGCGAGGATCAGGGAAAATAATACTTCATATGGGCCGAAGGATTCGCGAGTCGGTTGGTTTGTATTTGTAGCTACGTTGATATGCGCCCAGGCTGCGGGGAGCGGTGGTCAAGTCGGGCAGCCGAGATGTTGTCCGCCTGCTCCACATGCCGTATTATGCGAAGAACCCGATGATAAATATAGACAAAAATGATATATGATGAAACTGTATGGGCATACACTAATGTCTCTTGCGCAGGGTTGTACAAAATTCATATCAAATATCACGTGATCGAAACCACGCCCCGGTATGCATTGTGCGCCTGCCTTTGAAGCCGCCGATAGTTCCTTTACGTAGCTCGAGACTCTCAATGCGCCAAAAAAAAAATTCTATCAAGGAGTTCTTGAATTTATGATACCGTCATCTATTGGCATGAAGGCAAGATATCTCTTCTATGCATCACTGCATCACGTGATCATTACCTCGTTGACCTTTGCCCTCAACTCAAGAAGAATTTACTCTTAAGGCCATCCGGCTTTCATTCATCTAAGACAAACAGGATTGCGATGCTGAGCCTCATAGTAAACGAGGTTCTCCACGATCCCGCTTACACGCCAAGCGCAATGTTTGAAACGAGCAAATTCCTGAGGCACAACCCACTATACAGATCTGTACAAGACTCGTGCTCACATAAGTTAGATCCGCGCAAACTCTAAATTGGACGAGGCTGGCGGGCGTCCGTGAGCTCTTGGTCAGCCCCTTCCGTCATAAACACTGGCCAAGCTGCCCAAGCATAGTCAGCGCCAAGTGCGAGCCTCAACGCCAACGCCAGTTCACGATCGCCGCGTCGTGGTGGCCTCAAAATGCTCATTTATTATCCCGAGATCCAAAGGCGCCGCATATTCAATGACGCATGCGGCGCTGCGAATATTCTCTAGGTATAAGTATGCCACCACCCTCCGCATGTCCTGTCCACCAGCAACCATCACAGCTCCAAACAATCAAACAACTTCCATCCCAATCTTCCTCAGCTTACATCAACGCAAAGACCTCTTCTATATCCCCCAAACTCTCAAGATGCTTTTCACAACCCTCACCCCCACCCTCCTCGCCCTCGCATCCCTCTCTTCCGCCGCCCCCCAATCCGGCCTCCCCGCCACCGAGCCCGTGCTCGCAAAATACGACACCACAACCTGCGTCTTCGGTGGCGGCGGACCCATCCGCTACTACGAGCTGGATACATGCTACGATTTCTACGAAAGCGA
Source organism: Polyplosphaeria fusca (assembly GCA_010093805.1). Lineage (NCBI taxonomy): Eukaryota > Fungi > Ascomycota > Dothideomycetes > Pleosporales > Tetraplosphaeriaceae > Polyplosphaeria > Polyplosphaeria fusca. Next base: position 7,724 of record ML996397.1, on the reverse strand, counting down.
TCACGGGCTGCAACTGCTGGCTTTGCCGCTTCACTGCACTTGTAAGTTAGACAGAGAGGAAGGTGGGGAGAATGAGTGGATGGCTGACGGCTTGTAGTGAGGACGTATGCGAATAAGGGGTGTACGGGGGAGACGAGCAAGTATGGGACGGATGCGTCGGGAGAGAAGAAGTGTGTTTCGCTGCAGGGGAGGTGGTCGATGCAAACGACTTGTGATTAGGGGTAGGAGGCTTGGGGGAGAGGTAAGTGGGATGGGTTAGAGCGGGGGGAGGGAGTTTGAGGAGGGTGTGTTGTTTTTGCGCCTTTTGGTACGCTGTGCGACAATTTGTTAAGCTTGCAACATGCCCTGCGAGTTGTAAGGCGTCGATTGTCGCAGCGCTGTCGTTACACCTGAATCGGAGTTATGAGTTGTTTGTATCTGGGTAGCTATAGACTTACAAATGCAATTCAGCATTACCATTCCCTATACCCCTGATTGAACAAGCTATTGTGGCCACTTCTGTGAGACTTTGAGGTGTAGATACCCCAGAATTCAAAGATACTTCCTCCCCTCCCTCGGCCTCCCAACTCTCATCGAAGCCAGCGCGCAATGCGTCTCCCCCTCTCCCACCACCCCCCACTTCACCTTCTTCAAATACGCCTCCTGATCACTATCATGCGCATGACACGCCGCACTCACCACCAAACTACATGCCGCCGCAAACGGAATCCTCACTCTCAACAACCTCCTCCCCATCGAACTAACCACCACAATCAGCACCCAAAACGCCCCACACAGCACCGCAAAGCTCAGCCCCAATACCCTGCACCCCATCTTCGACCCGTCCGATCCATAAACGGGCCGGCCAAACCGATCATAGTACTCAATCCGCACGAGGAAAATGCTCTAAGACAACAACCAATGAAACCCCCCACTCATCCCCGCAACCAGCAACGACCAGCGATACGGCAGCTGCAAGAAATACGTATCCTGCTGCTCTCCCCTTGGCTACGTGACGCGCAGCCCCTTGCGTGCCACGCCCATCTGGTTCCATTCCCGCGCGCCGGCCATGGACGTGCATATGCTGTTGATAGACAGGTAGCAGAAGGAGAGGATGAGTTGGGGCGTGTTGACGAGGAAGGCTACGAGCAGCGTGTTTTGGGATGTGATGTTGAAGCGGCCGAGGATGAGGTCCGAGGTTGTGCCCCAGCCACGAAGGATGGAGAGAGTGGCGATGGCGAGGGTGCAGAGTAGGAAGGAGGTGCATGTTACTGCGATTCTGGCGAAGTGTTAGGATGCAGGTGGTTATGAAGATGTGGTTACACGGACAGGAAGTACTCGCCGAATGAGCGCGATCTGGAGACGGGGGGGATGTGGGGGTGTTGTTGTTTGCGCCAGACTCCCGGTTCCTCTTTTTCCGACTCGCCAAGGGCCGGGGCTACAGAGGTACGTTTTCGAACAGCGGATATGACGGAATCTCGCGAGAAGACGCACATGCCCGTCGTGGTTGAATAGGGAAAATGGAGGAAAGACACCGCACAGTCCCCCAAAGTGACGATGAAATCAGCTCTTTCTGCGACTAGGACGAAGAGCATCATGGCCAACTTTACCACATTGCAAATCATTACAATGACGAGAAAAGAGCAGGCTACATACAATGCGCTCGTGGCCCGAAACCCTGCGAGCGTATGCGTCTTGCACATGCGCGTATCGCGGCATGGACGCGTTATATCCAGACGGGCGGATTATATAGCGGAGACGTTTATCCAACCCTCTGCATGTGAGATGTTGTAGACGGCGCCGAGGCCCCGAATAAGACTATAGCTTCCGTTGATCTCAGTATGCCAATCCGCTCCCAAGCACTGATGTGGGTCGAAAGCCAGGCTGGATTTCTGTTCACGGTTGGAAAATGTGATATTAGGGGCAGATCCGTCAATGCCCAAGTACACATCGCCGAAGTTGACGAGTGGAGTATCGTACTACCTTGTTCAATCTTTTGCGGACAGTTTCGTGTATGAAACATTCGACATCACGTTATGCCATAGCGGAGATGCTGGATCAACAAGGAACACGTGGTATTCGTTTGTGGCTGCGATGTAAATGGCAGCGGAATTGAAAATATTTGCTATTAACAGACTTTCCAGATTGAATATAAGATAACGTAAGTTACAAGAGATGTACGGGTACCGATGATAAACCCGGCAAAGCGCACAAAATCTTTCGACGTCGTGGAATGCGCTTCAAATTGCGCAGACTCAGCACGCTAATATCGAACCATTGGCCAGTGCGATGAGCTTTGTCAATGTCTGCCCGCGTGGGAGAGGCCATGACCTGCATCGTGCAATTGCTAGCAGCTAGCAGGATGATGCTCAAGATATTGATGAGAAGGTGGATCGAAACGCTGATTTGCGATAGGGTGTGAGCGTCATAGTGGAAGGGCTCACCAAAGCCTTTTTGGAACCCAGTGTTGGTACTCGCGATAATAATCGTTATTATCAGGGTGAAGAGCAATATCGTGGTGGAACAAATGATGCCTGTGAAGACTCCCATGCGCCACCCATGGAATGGGCTCTTAAGAATTATACTGCCTATCTTTGAGCTGTAGAATCGGATTGGGGCCCAGCATGTTCTTGCGAGGCGCGTGTTGAAGGGAGAGGAGATAAGTTTGGTGCACGTTGTCCAACATCGTGTCGTCTTGCTCTCATTAGGGATGGACGAGGCATCTGTGGAGATGGATGCGATTGATGAAGCCGCATCTCCACGACATCTTGGGGAAGTCGGTGAAATATTTATTGAATCTCGTCGTGCGACTCGAACAGTCTACTGTATGTAAATGAAGGAGTGAGGCTTAGACAAGACATTGCAGGACGCTGGGCTCTTATCTTCACTTCGGCCCCCGCGAGGCTGAGGATTCAGTGGCGGTGCTGGCTTCGCTCGTTCCTTTTTCCGCGCCTGGAGCGCAGTCCCCAGATCACACAGGGCGTGCTAGCTCTAGTACTCTCCCGTTTCGACTGCGCATGCTACAGCAGCGCAGAATGTCGTTGCTCGGAATGAATCTCGGCTTCGTGAGAGTCGATGCCTGCATGCAGAATGTGCTTCTGCATCTGCGTTTTCCAACCGCGAGGCTGGAGTTGCAAGGTGTGGAGGGCTTTAGCGAGCGAACTTGCTAGACGCGGAAGCGGAGTAGTAATGCGGGCCAACCTGCTCTGGTACAGAAAGTTCACTCCCTTGATCTTAAAAGCAACTTCTTCTGGGTGTGTTTTAGACCGCCTTCTTCTCTTCTTCAACACCTACGGCTACTTTGACGTCTTGTATTTCCACCCGCCTTTGGAGAGCTGATCAGCAGCAAACTTGATTTATTCTGGATGTATGAAGACTACCCTGGATACTTGCAGTGGACATGTTTCGTCTAGTGAATTTGTATTAATGGCCGTCGATCCACATGTGAAAAGACTCCAGAACTCCTCGCTCGACGAACGAATGGTAGGAAGCGCTTACTGGACGCACTTGACGCCCGAAAGCCTAGACGCAGACCTTGACCCTAACCATTTGTCATAATATCGTTAGCCGTCTCACGCGTTAGTTAACCGTCACTTGTTTTCTCCTCTCAGATCCTCAATTCCGTGACCACTCATTCTCCACGCTCGGATGCGCGCGCTCCTCGTCCTGTCCAGCTCCTAAGGCATTCCTGACATGCTGAGCTCCACCCTCGATCGTATTCTGCACTGGGTTCTCTCCATCACTGTCGCTCGCCGCGTCCTCGACACGATCTGAATAGCGACTGAAGTTGGGTAGGTATTCGATGGCACCTTGCGCCCTGTTCTGGTTCTGGTCGCTGAGGAAGCGCGAGACATGCTCGGGGAGAACTCGATGGAGTACTGTCTGGCTCTGTGTCGGGAATACAATGATGGAGACCTTTCAAATGTTAACCGCGTCCAGTATTGCCTGACTCAGCCACTCGCCTGCCAGACGAAGACGAGGCCAACGACGCCCATGAGGATGCCGGCCATGTTCTGCTCTTCGGCTTTCCATGCACCGAAGCATCCGTTGGTGCGCTCCAATGTCTTTTCACAAGCAAAGGCGTCGTGGCTCTTGTCAGGGAACGGCCAAGCTCGGTCGTGTGAGGTTCTGAAACCACAGCACCGAAAGGCATCCTGGATGCGCCGGATGCTCTCCTCGTCCTTGTGTGTAAACATGGCCTTCCATTTATCCTCCAGCCCGCAATTCAGACCCGAAGGTGGACCAGCATGTGTGCCTAGCAGGGTGACGACAACGGTCGAGTAGATGAAGATGATGGTATTGGCGACAATGACGAGCGGAGGGCGCAGTGTCTCGCCCCGGGGAAGCTTGTTGCGTCGCTCTTGTTTCCGCGTGAGGTCGTAGCCGATCTCGAGGACGATGCCAGCGACAATGGGCAGAGCTGTCGCAAGGCCAGAGAGGGCGGTTGGAATGGGAATGGAGAGGTAGCGCGAGCGCGAGGAAGCAAAGCTGAACGCGTTAGCTATGAGTGGTGATGGATGACGATGGTAGCCACCCGGCAAGAGCTGTGGCAAAGATGATGTACTGTCTAGTTAGCTGTGGAAGATGGCCATGAGTGCGTGGCAACTCACGACGATGCTGATGCAGGTGGTGATCTGCTTCCTTGTTAACGCCATGCTGGTGAGAGGAGAGGAGAGGAGAGGTCGAGTCTTGAGTGTTAATGTGGATGAAGGTATATCAAGCAGGCTGTGGTGGTGGTGAGTGCTGGTGGGTGAGCTCGTATGCTTATCAGGCCTCGTGCGACTTCTCCGCACCCCCAGGAATGCGATCAGCGCCGGGCATGTGTCACGTCGGAGGCTCAATGCATGTGACAGGGAGCATAGTCGCACAGTCGTCTCTGCTTTTTCGTCGTGCGTGCGTGTTGACGACGGTGTGGGGAGGCGATTGGCAGGCGAGGGCGCACAAAGCACACCGCCGGGCTGCTCTTAATTGTTGTATGCCCACTGGATGTCGGACGCGAGCCAATGACGGTGGCGGCCGTTGCGCACTGGTGGAGACGTTGAGTCAAGGATGCGGGAGCGGCGGACGTGGCGGCCGTGAGGGAAATCCCCCATGTGCGTCATTGGCCCGTGCACTGCCGAGGATAAAGATGTGAGGATAATTATGTGGATCGCACGATCTACGCATCACGCCATTAGATAATGTAAGCCCAGGTCACGGTATACATGTGACCTATCATCATGTACATAAGGCTGCTCGCTAGCCATCTCTCCTAGATACATCTGATCACACCTATACCACACTTGTACCATACTCAATACACCTTGTACCAATCCACACACGAACTTACAGATAAGGCTCAGCACTAGCACAACACTTCTAACACACTCAACTATTTGATCATGCGTCCGTTGCTCAGCAAAGGAATATTTTATTTAATGCCATATTAGAAAGCTAACGTCTATCCAAGCGTACCGGAACAACCCCTGGAGCGGAACAACATCATCTTCTTTACCATCTTAGGCCTGACTGAACGATTTTGGAGGGATTCACATGCCATTCGCATTTAGATCAGCCATTTAGATATAACGTTATCCTACGATATTATTAACTACTCTTTTCTGATAATATGAAACTCTTTTGGCGGCTGCAAAATGCCAGAAACTATCGCAACAAATTGGAGACAGCTTGCCAGCACCGATACGATCGGACTGATCAAGACATGCAAAAAGATTCTGCATGCCGATACACCAGCATCAAAGTCCTGAAGCGCCGTCGCAAATGCCAGGGTAAAGAAACTGTAGGTTATATGTAAGTTTGTGTGTGGGTTGTACAAAGTGTATTGAGTATGGTACAAGTGTGGTGTAGGTGTGATGAGATGTATGTAGGAAGGATGGCTGACGAGCAGCCTTATGTACATGATGATAGGTCACGAGGTAACCATGTGACCTGGACTTACATTATATATACCATCACCCAGACCTGTCACCAAGGAGGCACCACGGCCAAGTCCATCCAAATCAGCGTTGCGAGCGGTATCTCCAACACCGTCAACGCCCACAAAACGACACTGATCCTCCCAAACACCCCAACATCCCACATCCCGCAAAACCATCGCCGTCGCTATTTAACCATATCCCTCACGCTCCAAGGGCTCTGTTCGCGCGCCACAGACAGAATAAACCCCCCTCCCATCCCATCTTTCCACCACGCACGATCCGCGAACCAAAAGTCTTCAGCCAGACACTCTGTATCCCACGTAACCGCATTGTCGACCTTCCCACTCGTCAACAGAAACGAGTCGTGGCAGCCAAACACCGGGATATGCAGCCAGCCATGCATGGCTTGGAACTTTCCGAGATCGTCTCGGAACCGGATGATCTCGACAAACGTCAGGAGGGGGGACAGCCAGTAGTTGACGGTGTTGTAGGCGATGAGGCCTTGGCCCCATTCGAAGTTGACGGTACGCTCGATGAGGCGATGCTTATGGTGATGCAGTGTGCGTCAACGACGGTTTCTTCGTCGAGGTGTAGGATCCAGTCTTGTGGGGTGAGCGAGCGCGATATGCGGAAGTATTCTAGGGCTCTGGCTTTTTATTTTGCGGTTCTGGGGTGGAAAGATGTTGGGACGAATTGGACGTCGACTTTCAATGTTGTTTTGTCTGGTTTCGCGCCTTCGTCTGTTAGGACGATTAGCTGGATTCGCTTGTCGATGGAATGGAGGGGGCGCATAGTCGATACGGCTCTTTTCACGGCTTCCGGGTTTGTTCCGCGCGTTACGAGGACGAGGTAGATGTGGCCCCAGGTCCGAAGTTTAGGTTTCTTAGTGAAGGAATGGTTGATTGGTACGAATGACATGGCCAAGGTGATAGAACCCGGTGCGATGACAAGAAGCGTAAGAATCGTGTGAAGAAGGGGTAGGAGCGAATTCGATTATTCTGCATCGATTCTTCTGCTGCTACTAGCCCAGATTGATAAGTGTACTACATATCGCGTCAGTTTGGTCCAATCGACTGTTTCGATATTCTTACGTTTGTGAGACGCTATGAAGCCGATAAGATGGATGAAAGTATTTAAATCAAGAATTCTCATTAGACGGGATGTGCGAAAATTATCCTGGGCAGTGCTTTGGTGAAGTGACTTAGCACGAGGCTTCGCACGAGCGCGAAAGAACGCCATTGTTGCGATCCAGGAGCATAGAGCGGGGTGGAGCCTTTTTAACCCCAGATCTCGTATGAAAAGAAAAGTGAAAATCAAGAGAAATCTGGAAGAGATTGTAGATTCCAGGATACAGCCCGGGAGCGGCGGATAATTGATGGCGGCCGAGAGGGAAATGCCGTGTCCGTCCTTGGCCCGTCCCGTGTACTGCGCCGCACCTGGTGCTTATGGTTATTTTCATATCCACTGCAACAATTAGATACACGATTCATAGTCTGTTTCCGCCGCTGAACATGCGCATCGCCGCGGGAGAGTGACCATCAACTCATCCACCCACGACAGTGGCTGAGACGGACGGGATTCCCTGCCCGGGGATATTTCCTCTCCTAAATCCGGAGCTCCCCAGGAATTTGAGAGATTCCTGATCTGGTCTAATCAGGCTCTACACCAACTAATTAGGTGTTGTAGAGTGCTGACTATCGTTGAGCTGGTAGACATGTAGTGGGATCATCTCCCAGGGTTCGCAACGGGCGGGCCTCCCGTCCCGGGAACAATTTCCCGGGAGGCCCGGGAGGCCCGGGAAATAGCCAAGGATTATGTAGCTTGCTA
>ML996396.1:0-15617 GCA_010093805.1 Polyplosphaeria fusca | reverse complement strand
TTGCTATAGGTGAATTCTGCGACAGTCTTTGCCTTTTTCCAGATTTTTTGCGATTTTTAGAAGCCATGGTGGGCGCTTGATAGATAATGAAAGGTATTTTTTGGAGACGTTGACGTTGGAGTGTTGGTACTTGGCACGGGAGCTACAAAAAGATATTTAGAAACAATTCTGCTACAGCTGCGGCTCAAACTGCTGCTTGGCCTAGCTAAGCCTAATTAGGCAATATCCAGGTAGTAGCTAACCAGGTACCTGGGTAGTTGGGCTACGGGTACCCGTAAATGTTGTCCACTGATATCGGAGCTCATGGCGGGGATTGACATTCTATAATCAAAACCATTGCTCTGAGTAGCTATTGATTGTACTTTTCGACGAGCTCTATCATTTCCAGGTAGCTTAGAAGGTCCTTGGTCAAATGGTAGGTTACTGTCGACATCGTCAGGCGGCGGAGACAAATCGCTGTCTGAGGCGCCTGCGCCGTCCGTGTCCGCGCCGTCCGTGTCCGCGCCGTCCGGGCTGTCTACATTGCCATGCGACAGTGCCATGAGTCTCTGGCGTACGGGCTTTGGGGTACCATATAACGATGGAGTATTTCTTTGAGAGAACCTTGAAGGTAGCTGCAAAGCTCTTGTACGCCTTGGAGGCATAGTGGCAGATTTTTGGTGTATGTGGGCAGGACGTTGAGGACGCGAGACGTCAAAATCATGATACTTGGCAATTTGGCATAGGTAAGCTGGACCAGAATTGTGTATCGCTTCATGGAGAATTGAGCCTCACAGAAGCGCCACAGCTCAGCCACTGCAGAACCTTGGGCAGTGTTCCGAATCGGAGCTGATGCGGAGTCACTGTGCAGAGTCCTGACTCAGGGCACAGTCGGACCAATGTTGGTGGGAACAGGAGTATTGGCAAGTCAGCCAGCCTCAACTCTTGGCAACCAGTTATAAGGAGCCGTGTCGGAAAGGTAGCTCGGTAGTTTTTTGTATTCTCTTCGTACCAGGCCTATTGGCAGCAATTGATTTGAGGTGCCCCCTTCTCCAACACGCACTCCCATATGCCTCTGAGTGAGATCCCACCAGATTTGGATCCTTAGCTGACCAGCGCCGTTACAAATTGCAACTCTGGAAGCGACATCAACACTACCAAAAAACAACAATCTAACTTGATAAGGCTATAAGCTAACTCAGTTAGGTTCATGGATGATCCATTGGACAATCCCTAGGTTATCCACGATAGATGGACATGGATAATTTTGAAAATTATCCAGCCATGACCATCCCTGGGTGACAGCGTTTGCAGAGATAACAGTAGTGGTCAGTCTCTGTATGCCGCAAGGCTACTCCATACAGCCAGTAGGCAGCTCATCGTTGAATTGGTCGCTCATCTGCGACATATCCGGGTAACTTATCAAATTCAACCCAGTTGTAGTCAAATTGAGTCACCTAAGGCGTCTTTCGAGCTCGCCGGCGAGCCTCGTAAGTTCTTCCATGAGATTGAGCGACTTTGGGAGGCCTATTGACAATTTCAGTCTCATAGGCTGAGGCGTCACTGTCTGACAGTATGTCCACTGGACACCGACGGGTGGCACGCCTCCGAGATGGAGGGGTCCTAGGCGTTGGAGAGGCCCTCTGTGGCGTTGGAGAGACTCTATACGGCAACGTAGAGGGCCTTGAAGACCTTCTGGGGGTCTCTACAAGCCTCCTGAAGGGATTTTGGGACATATTGAATGATTATTGAGTAATTATTGAGTACTATTGACGTCCATGAGGCAATAGTAGGGTTAGACGACGTCAAACTATGTAGGTTTCCACATGGGATGGTGGCGCAAAGCAGTATGTTAAAACACCTATAAAAAGCTTCAACTTTACTCGATTAAGTAAGGTGTACAGGCCCTCCCGAGATACGTGAGATACGTGTAGCTACGTAGCTGACGTATTTAACTCCATGGAGCTGTAGCTACGTGCGTAGGCACGCCTGTCGTCACGGGGCCGGACTTTGCGCTCACGACTTTTCACGTCAACCCAGTTCCTGCGTCTTCTGCGTCGACGTCTGCGAATCGCCCGGATCCGCGGCACGAGGCGTATACGAATGACTTTGCGCATGATATGGAGGGCCAGTACCGCGAGGATGCGAATCAGATTAGCAAGGAGGTGTTTGACAAGGTGAATATGCAGGGCGAGTTCTTCCTGACGAGTACGGTGCTTTGTGGGATTTATATCATTCGCGTTGTTAGTGCGACGCCGGACGCCGAGTGCCGAGGAGAAGTGGTTGAAGAGGGTGTTTGATGTGTTGGTCGAGGCGGCAGAAGAGGTAGTCAAGCTGAGGACGGAGAAGGTTAAGGAGAGGTTGTAGGGAGGATGATAAGGTGTCGGATAAGAGGAGTTGTAGAGATGGAATGAACTTCGCAGCCGGACGAAAGAAGAGGAATGTAGACGTACATATAGATTTTCTCGGTTCTAGGTGATATTTGTAAAGCAAAGTCAAGCCCGCGTATCATGCAACAAAGCACCTCGCAGAGGCACGATGGTATCAAAGACTTTTTCGGGTTACCCAGGGTGCGTATAACTATGTGTTCTTTCCGACCAGAATTTGTTTTGACATGACCTTTTGTACACAGCCACTAGACCTTTTTATCCCATTTTACCCATATCCAGTATCAAATACACACCCGTCATACCCATGAAATCAAATCTCACGTCCTCTAGCGCATATCCTTGGAAGCTGCCATCAGCAATTTTCTTTTACATTCGTCCCAGTACACTGCTCTTTCCGGTCTTTCCTTTTCTGTGCTATGGCCTTGACATTCAAATTCTCTGGACCAAACGAGAAAACGAACGCAAGACACACGACGGCCAGGGCGAAAATGAAGGACGTCCTGATAGCCACAGCGTAGGCACCCCGTAACAAGCGCAGTGTCTCTGGATCTGGAGCGAGCCGAGAGAGATCGAGAGCTCCGGCTGCGATGACTGTCTGCGGACGTATGCTGGGAATCCTGGCTCGGACTTCCGAACCCAGCTTGTTTAGGAAGATGGTTTGGCCAACGGAAAGGCCGATAGCGCTAGATGGGTAAGTTAACATGAAGCGTACAGAAGTTTGACAAGACTCACGCTCCGAGCTGGTATGCAAATTGGGCAATTGCTAAGCTACCGTCAGCACGACCGTCCTTGCGCGTAGTAGTTGTGAGCTTACCATTTCCAGCTGGGACATCTTCTTCTCTACACCTGATTAGCACGATCTGAAAAGTCGAGTGTACTCAGAGACTTACTCCAGCACAACTTGCACGGCTGTATAAGGAAGATTGACTGATATCCCGGTGCCAATACCGGTTATCACCATGTATGTCGCCCACTTGTACTTCGGAGAATCCACATCTAACGTTATTAGCAGCCCAGCACCTATTGCTTGAATTGCAGTCCCCCCAATCAAGTAAGGAACCTGTTCTCGTCAGCCTGTATAGGGGAGTGTGGTCGGTGTACTTGCATAGTAGCCCCATTGAGTGGCAATCGCTCCAGCGATGACGATGAAAACGATCTGGGGAAGAGCAAGCGCCATATATTCCACGCCGCTCCTCGTCGGAGAAGAACCTTTGATTGACTGGAAGTAGATAGGGAGATAGTAACCCCACTGTCTCAGATTAGCACGAAACTGCATGTGAGCTACTGCGCTGGCCTCCTTACAACGTAAGCGGACATGGCGCTACTCATCAGGAACAGTGAACCGAACAGGATCGACCTCTGCTTCAGTATCCGCATTGGAATAGTCGAATCCTCTCCAAGCTTGTACTGCAAGATGCAGAACACGAGCAACAGGAGCACGAATCCGGTGAGCAACCCAATCACCGTCGCCGAGTTCCACGGTTTCGTACTGCCACCCCATTGCAGAGCCAACAGGAGACAGCACACAGACGCAATCGAGGTCCCTGCGCCAATGGGATCCAGCTGCTTCAACTGCTCCCACCAGCTCACCGGTGCCCGTATCCGTCTCCCCGTCTCCGACTTCAAGAATATCAGGATCAGCAGCGACGCAACGGCGCCAATCGGTACGTTACTTCTACGCATCAGCTCCACACATGAAATATGACTGAGAAACCTACATCCAAAAGCACCATCGCCAGGTCGCATCTTGTGTGAGCGCGCCCCCCAACACAGGCCCAATGCACACACTGATGCCCCAGACACTTATCACAATGCCCAGATACAGCGGCCGCTTCTCCAGTGCCACAGTCCGAGTGATGATATTAAACGCGCCCTGGAACAGCCCCGCAGCACCGCTCCCCGCGATCGCGCGCCCGACGATGAAGACGGCGGATTTGGGCGCTGTGGCGCAGATAATTGAGCCCACTGGATACCCGTCAGTGCTCTATCTTACACTGGCCACTACGTGGGCCCAGAGTATATATACGTGCCTTCGAACAGCGCGACGCACGTTAGGTACGTCCACTTTGCATTGTATACCTTGTATATCTTCCCAAACGAGGGCTGCAGCGCCGTGAGCGTGATCAGGTACGCGCTACCGTACCACGCTATGTCGTCCAGCGAGTGGAACTGCGAGGTTATGGTCGGGATGGCGATGCCGACGATCAGCGTGTCCAGCGCGACGAGGAACGTGCCCAGGGCCAGGGAAAATGTGATGATGATGAGGTTCCATTGTTTCGAGGAGGCATTGGGAGGGCTTTCCCCAGGCGTGGTTTGCAATTCGTCTTGGTGCGCATGTTCTGTTTGCGTGGTGGTCAGGTCTGCGTGCGACTCCTGCTTTGCGTCGACCATGGTGTGAATCTTGTCGGGCGTGGTGCAGAACTCGAGAGTCTCGGATACATGCTCTGAGGAATTCATCTGTTGCTTTCTATCGGCAGTTGTGGCCTTAGACGTTGGAGTTGCTTGTTGAATGCGATTTAATTAGAATCCTTGATGTGGCGTGGTTGATCGGTGTATTTGCTTTGCCTCAAAGGACGGTCCGCAGCATTCAAGCCGGCTGAGTTCTTAATTGATGCGTGGCAGTTGGAGATATCGTCTCAGTATGCCTTGGGCTTCTCGTTAACTCCCCGCGCGGACTTGGGCATGTCGTGGTACACTTATTTACTTTGCCTCGCGGCGCTCAACAAGGCAATTGGCTCGTTGCCTAGTCGGACTTGATGCAGTGTGACGGGAGGCCACTTGAGCTTTATATTGGGCATGGGAGCGTAGTTAATGTACAGAGCTGCATATGGCTGCAGCACTAATTGCGGCGGTCTAGCGGGCTGCAAGGGTGTGCGGGATCATCACATGCTAGACCTAGCCCATTGAAACATGTCCACGAGCGACATGGGTCGCTACCCGGAGTCACCGATTCAATGTTAGCCCCAAGGATTTGAAGATCTCTTCCGATATGCAAATACAAAGTACGTGTGAGCTGAGGTATGGGGTAGGATTCTAATCCGCTTGACGACATCGATAGTGACTTAAGATTGCACAGGGATAATTGCGTTGTAATCGAGTTATCTTGACTAGGAAAATATTCTAGTTCCTATCAAGATGAATTGAACTATTTTTGCGATCTAGACGGTCTCATTGATTATATTGATAAAATATGCTAGACTACGGGAGAGACGAAATTAAGAAACCACCATCTAAGGAGCTTCCAGTAAAGGATGGTAGACGAATATCGAAGGGCAATAAGTCTTCGACTGTAAGAAAGGATCCAAAAAGGCAGGCTGACGCCGCTTTTAAGCTCCAACTTCAGTCCAATGCCGAGATATACTTTTGACGTGTAAAACTCCCTGCGTTCTGGCTTTGCTACCCGCGAAGAATTCCACTATTTTACTCACTCTGTACCGACTTGACAGTCTTCAAATGAGCGTGATAGTCGTCGTTCTTACTATCCAGCTCGTCATAGCTCTGCAGTTCCTCAGTTCGCGACCCTTGTGTTTTGCTTCCTCTCCAGATGAAAGACCTGAGGCCTGTGATAGTGGGCTTGGGAATCTTCATCTTCAGTTTGTAGGATGTTTTGGTACCCTCTGATCCCTCATGCTGTTCTTTGTCGTCATTCTTTGAACGGAAAGTCCAGAAGTAGCGTAATAAGCTGTTGTATGAGTTGGTCGCGGCGACACGTTTGATGAAAACGAAGATAACTGGAAGGCAGCTGCATATGATTCCAACGCAGACCTCGATGACCCTACATATTGAGTAAGTAAAATATTAAGACGATGGTAAGCATTCTTAGTGGAGTACGCACCCGAGAGAGTAGGCGGTAACAGTCGACCAGAGTGGATCCAAAGAAGGTCGTGCTTGAAAGCGAAACACAGTTCCAACGATCGAACAAATACATGCACTACATTTCCTTAGTCAAGGAAGTTTGGTGAGGGGAGATACGTACAGAAACCCTGTCAAGAAGATTCCACATACACCCACTTTCTTCCCAAATGGTAGATGCAAACCTACTACAAGGTGCATAGGGATGAAGAGGATGTAAAAGTCAGAGACGATTCCAAAGACTCCAGACACGGATGTTATGTTCATTAGGGCCGTTGTTTTAGATGAATCTTTCGTCATACCCCACTGCTCTTCATGGCCCGGAGCAGGAACGTAGACAGCGATCGCTGCCACGGCGAAGGCAATGTAGGCCACAACAATCACGGCGATGCCGGCCCAAATCATGATTGTGGCATGATAACTCGGGCGAAAGATTCGCAAGTATAGGACAAGCAGCGTGGTCTTAGTGAAAAGCGCTGCAAGACAGATAAGAGCCTGGGATGCGAGGTTGCTCTAAAGCCAGTCAGTGTTTGGGAAAGCGAGGTTGTAGGTGTGACGAACCTTTTGAAATGGTGCACCGATTGATGCGAGCGAGACATCCCACACATGCTCCCCAAGTGGACCATCAAGCACTTCGTAGGTCAGCTTAACACGACCACAGGATGTATAATGGAGATACTGACTGTAATGAAGAACGCCGCAGTAACCTCCAACACAAATCTAGAACTTCGATCAGTCTATGTCTTGGTATCTTTTCACGATGATGTACTGACTGCAGACACGATAACAAGGTCTACACAGGGTTAGCTCATACATGATGTGGCAGAGACTAAGACGCTTACAATCATCAGCCCCAAAGCTTCTTTGTATACGAGCTCTCGTATAGAGACGGAGAATTAAGGGTATGACCATGATGACCAAAGATGCGTACATCACAGTCTTAGTCTGATTCTCTCGAGAAGGTGGATTGATGAGGTTAGAGGTTGTGCCATTGGGCGGTATGCCAGCTGGAATGTGAGCCAGCATGTCTGGAGGAAGTTTGCTAAGATCCATGGCCATGGCGAAAATCAGTAACCGAACGTGTCTTGTAGGCGATAATCGGGAGGAGAGTTTTCTGTGCGAGGGATTTTGAAACCTCAAGGACTGAAAAACAAGGTTGAGTGGGCGAAAGGGAGGTCGGTTCAGCCTGGTTAAGTTCGAGGGCTATTCGAAGATATTGCCCGAGACTGGTGCTGATCACGGGCATGAAGACCTGCAGGTATAAGAATGGTGGAGGTCAGCAGAATTGCGCAGTTGGCTGCAAGGAGCTCACCGGTTAAAGCGGAGCCGGATGCGGCGAAAGGTATGCACCTTGGCCGGCCTAGTTTCTAGATCGAGCCTATCAAAAGGCGTAGCTCAGCATTGTGCTACACAACTGGAACTCGGCCCCAGAGGTAATCCTTGTGCAATATCCAACCTGGAGACTGCAGTCAATGCTAGCTTCCCCATGAAACATGTATTGTGGGGTCGTAAAATTTCCTATATGAGAACAAGTGAATGCTGGCAGTTTAAACAGCCATAATTTTGAAAAGTCGCAGCTTCTATGACTGATTATACCACCATGTCGCCGCAAGATCCCGTCACGTTGCAAGCACTCCTCAGGACACCTCCCGCACTAGTTTTAACTGGATCCTTGGCCAGTATCGTTACGTTCTTCCTCTTCGTCAGCTTCATCAAAAGCTTAAAGGCAATAAAGGTTGCACTTGCTGTTACTACTATATCGATACCACGTACGTGTCTCTCTTTAGCACCTATAAGGTTGCATCGTGGGATCTCGCTTTGACAGTGATGTTTTAGAAAACATTTATCATTGAAGTAAATTTGATAAAGAATCGGCGTTACAGACTTCAAACTAGGAACGACATTCTAGCTTCTGATTTCAGATACTTCAGATTCCGTGACGCAGAAACTGCCGGTGAACACGTGTACGGATGACTTCATCTAGGACAGATAAGACAGAAAAGCAAGAAAAATAGAATGTACTTGAGATTCATGTAGTCCGGAA
This sequence comes from Polyplosphaeria fusca, assembly GCA_010093805.1. Classification (NCBI taxonomy): domain Eukaryota; kingdom Fungi; phylum Ascomycota; class Dothideomycetes; order Pleosporales; family Tetraplosphaeriaceae; genus Polyplosphaeria; species Polyplosphaeria fusca. The sequence goes on along the minus strand of ML996396.1, from coordinate 7,352 downwards.
CTCATAGAATGGATCGTATTGTCTTCAATATATGCAGTCATGCCTGAACCTTGAAAGTAGCAGGGTCGCCATAAGACGGATATGCCGCTTGGAGCCGAGTTGTTGATCGCTCTCGACTCTCTATTAGAGTAAGTTTTGCCTTGTAGGGGTGAGTCTATGAATGGGTGCTCGGAAACCGAAGTAAAGTGGTAGTACAGTGGGGTCATAAAGGATCCAGTTGGTAGGGTGAATCGTGGATTTGCATGTGATGATTACCCCCCCCCCTCGGCAATCTGCTGTCCTCCCACCCCTTGCAAGGACGCCAAGGCAACTCGAACAGAAACTAGCTCAAGGCCTCTCGGGTGAGATCTTACTTCACGGATTCTAGGTTTGCATCATGCGGAAGATTTACCCTTCCCGTATCCGCCACAGCCCAGGTGTAGCAATTCTTTCACGCCCCTAAAAGGGCAGCGCTCAGTCGACTGTACATAGTACATGGATATATCTCTCAGTTCCTAAAGCAGTTTACCATCCGGAGTCCGTAGTACATGGCTGTGATGGGCGATGTGCAACTATTATTGGATCGTGGGTGATGGTCGCAGGTTACGGGTTGGCCCGCGCTTGAAAAACGACTTGAATCCTTCCTGCGGGTGGCTTGACTTCGCCGCATGGAGAAAAACAAAAGATGGAGCGGCCGTGGGGGTGATGAGAGTGGTTGGAATAGAACCCCGGGTGATCGGCCTAAAAGTTTTATCCACGTAGATGACAATTCCATAGCCGTTCATTAGCAAATTCGATATCGGAGGCTTGGTGGACGACCACTTTTCGAGAGGTCCGTCTTGTAGTAGACATGCCAAATGCCAAGGAAGCCAGCAATAACTTCTACCAGTGCATTTCTTTGGGTGCTGCGCTTCCTCCGCCAACGCAAGGATAGAGAATAGCGAGCAAATTTTAGGAGAATAAAAGGACGGTTAGACCCATTACGACGACCATTTAGAAGGTTTCCGTCCCACAGCTTGGCTGACCGGAGATTTCGTAGAGGGCAGGTATGCACAGGGCATCAAGCAACCTGGTATCCTATTCTCACCGATTGCATCCTGATCTACACGAATTGGCCATATCTAGTCCACCACGCTGACGCGGCATGGATAACCATCTGATGGATGGGTGCCAGCCTTCTCCGTCTGATAGACTCTGTCTCCATGCACCGTGTTCAGCTCCTTCATGCCGAGCCACTCTTTGAGTTTGGGCCAAACCCCTGCATTTGATGACAAGGTGCGATTCCACTCCTCATAGGCTGGGGAGAATTTGAAAGTCCTCGCGACCATAATTAGTACCATCCGGATCTCAATAAGCGCCAGTTCTTGGCCAATGCAGCGGCGTGGCCCAATGTCAAACGGTCGAAAGGCGCCAGGGGGTGGATACAGCTCGTGTCCTGGATCAACCAACCACCTATCCGGAATGAATTCCTCCGGCCGAACCCAGATGCGGGGATTCTTGTGAATTGTTTGGTGAACAAGGATGATATTGAGACCCTCCGTTGGAAGCATCTGGCCGTTTAAGGCAGGCAGTACAAGCTCCGAACTCCCAAGACGCATGTTGGCTGCAGGTGGATACAGGCGCAATGTTTCCTTGACAAAGGCTAGTGTATAGCGGCATTGATTGAACAACGTAGGTTGATCTTTTAGAAGGGTTGCTGTTTGGGTTATATCCGTGCCGAAGATCGAATCATGCTCTTCACGCAGTCGGGCCAGAGCTTCGGGATGTTTTGACATCAAGTGAATGGAGAACGCAATTGTACTCGATGTGGTGTCGTTGCCAGCGAATAAAAACAGTCGGATGTGGTTCGAGACAATGGATGAGAACTCCTTGTCCAGTACAGCCGTTGCGGTCATATCGCTGTCGCCTTTCTCTTCAAGAAAGGCTTCCAGCGCAAGGGTAATGACGGATCGGCCACGTTTCGAAGCGGGTGTCTCTGATAATGCTTTCTGAGTCTTTAGTTCCTCAAATCGGTGCTCGATTTGCTTTTGGATGTAGGTAACCATCTTTTTTGCGTGGTACTTCTGCACAAATGGACGAAGAGGGTGCATGAGGACCCGAGGGTCCCAAAATGAATGCCAATGGGTGATTGTGTTCATGGAACTGGGCAATACGTGCTCGCAACGCTGGTAGTTGATATCGGAATCGCTGAGCACGACGTTAGCATGGCCCGCTGATATCCGGTACACCTAGCGGGGAAAGCCTACAGTGCAACCTTCATGATAACATCGAAGGTTAAGCGAGACACGACTTCGTCGAGCGAGAATATTTCCTTTGCGGCGAGCTCCCTGAGTTTATCGCAAAATACTTGGACGCAGTCCACCACGAATGGAACGTGGTTCACCAGACTTGCAGCGCTGAAACCAGGGTTGAGTAGAGACCTCCACTTCTTCCATTCTGCGCCATTCATGGACAGAATACTGGTACCACCAACAATTGGCTCGACCGAAGCTCCCGCCATAGCTGGTTTGGGCAGATTGTATTTCTGAGTGGCAAGATTGGCCGCTTCCGGGTTGAAGATGACGACTGAGGAAGGGTAGCTCGGCCAGAGATCGATTAGAAACATCTCGGTATCCGCGAAATTCTTGCTTAATTCCTGCATAGGTATACCGATGTTTGCGAGGGGAGGGAAGCGCTGGGTGTATTCGAGGAGAGCAAAAGAGTGTCCAAAGAACCAGCTCCATTTCTCTGGCATTGGCTAGAACCTGGTTAGCAATAGCTTTTTGAACGAGGTTTGCCCGTACAAAACCATTTTTTCGGAGGCGGTTGATGTTGGCGCGATGACGATAGGTAACCACGGCAAGGTATGCGAAGCCAGTGGTTAGAAGCACACCGACGGAAACCGCAATGGGATGTGCGGACATGATGGGCAGAGGTTTCGAAACACTCAGCTGTGGTGATGTTGACCGCAGCCGAGACTGAAGCTGAGCGTGCCGTGGCTGGAGGGGGGCCACGATGTTCCTGAAAACGCCAAGACTTGGAAAGGCAAACAGCGCAGCTTTGAATGCCACACCCTTGCATATTAGCCTGCGCCGTCATTATATTTCGGGTCACACAAGGCCAATGGTCTGGGTCGGACGCCCCAGGTTTCGGGGCGGGGCAACGGTCCGCAGCTGTTGTGGCGCTTTCTCAACATCCACCGAACCGAAAGCGAAATTCGTCCCATCCCTGTCCAAAAAGTCTTGAACCGCGTACGGAAGTTAATGACCGCTGAAGTCCGTTGCAGCTGAGAACCCATGCATGTCTGAGCTGGACGCGAATGACGCATCGACCATCGTGTTTAAGCCTTTGATACAGGAGGAAGGAGGAGCATGGCCGCAGAGAGAGCGCGATGACAAAGGATCAGTATTTAAGTTCTGCCCGGGGTTTATGTGATTCCATGAAATAGTATTGACATCTCTTAAATGATTACTAGTCTAAAACTGTATCTCCCAAGTTCCAAGTACTGAGGCTGCGCATCATCAACACCATGCTGGGACAGCTAATCAAAGAATCGGCGAGTGCAGCACTCCAGTACTATTCGCATTCGATCCTGATTGCTGGAGTCCTGGCCGTCCTGTGGAAAGCTTTCAGCAACTTTCAAATCTATCATAGTCGACCTGCAAGTATATTGGCAGTGAACATGATCCATACCAGGCTAATAACAACAGAGGGGCGTTCGTATAATCGCAGAACCCTATTCAGTCCGAAGATGGTTCAAGGACTTCGATTTCATCTTGAAAGGCTCGACTCAGATCCTGAATGCCTACGGGAAGCTTGGAGCGGGGTCGACTTTCGCCATACCATCAATGGCCGAGTATCAAGTGCTTACTAGTAATCCTTCCGACATCGAGGCTCTGTGCAACGGCCCCGAAGACCAACTCTCCTTCCATGAAGCAATGACAGATGTAACTCCCAACCTACGCGTTGAGATGTGTGCCACGTTTGCTGATGTGATTCAGAGACTCAAACATTATTACACTATATATAAGTTCCAATACGGCGACCCTGATCCAAACGACAGCATTCCTAGGCGTGTTGTCAAAGTTCTCCTTCGCATGCAGCTTCCAACGCTTCGACCGATCATCGAGGAGAAAGTCAAACATGGATTTGAAGCTCAACTTGCGAAAGGAAAGGATGTTGGAGATGGTAAGAATTCAAACAAGCTTTGGTTTACGCGAGTTGACTTTCTAAGGGTGGACTGCTCTTTCAACATTCCTACTTTCGAAAGCCGTGGTGGAGGAGTCGAACGCGAGAATCATCTTAGGGAAAACAATTGGTGAGAACATGACTGCCGGATCTAGAGATGAAATAATGCTGAGTACGTACAGGAAACCAGCGTGAGTGTGTGGACGCTGCGCTACGCTATGTGGGTGACGTTGTCGTTGCGGCTGAAATCGCGAGACAGTTCCCAACTTTCCTTACACCGTAAGTATTGATCTACTTGCACTAGTCTTACTGACACACCAAGTATCATTGCTCCCACCATCATGCGCTGGAGTGGCGCAATGTCCAAACTCGTCAAGTTCATCAGTCCTGTGGTTGAAGAGCGCAAGAAACTTCAGGCTAAAGGACTTGCAGATATGTCAGGTGAACATGTATGTCAATGAACACTCTGCGACTAGAATTTGAAGCTGATTACAATGGCTCAGAGGGACTGCATTCAATGGACACTTGAGGCTTCAAAGACTCCAGCTCAAAGAGCGACACCCCGAGTGGTTGCAGTACTCATAGGTCTTCTTCTTGCCTCTTCACATCAAATGTCAATGGTATTTGCATAGCATCTGAACGCACTCGTCCATGAGCTAACATTTTCTTCAGACCTTGACGTACGTCCTTTACTCACTCTGCCAACACCCCGAGTACATTCCTGAGCTTCGGAGTGAAATGGAGGCATCGCTAAACGCGGACCCCGATGATCCATTCAAGAGACTCTACCTACTCGAAAGCTTCCTGATGGAGGTTGCGCGACTGAATCCACCAGATGCACGTAAGTCTTATGAAATCTGGCCTTATACCTATCAGACGCTAACGAAAGCAAGTCGTTGTTCAACGGAAGGTAAAAAAGACAGTCAAACTACCTAGTGGGGCAGTCATTCCACCGAACAATCTTATCGCTGTACCACAGCAGGCCATGGCTCGGAACCCCGCCCTCTTTCCCGAGCCAGATACTTTCGACGGTAGAAGATTTTTACCTGAGAACGAGCACATTCGCGCGACTCAAGCTGTCACCAAGTTGACAGACGTCAAGTATTCGTACATGTACTGGGGACCACCACGAAAACCTTGGTAAGCAGAACCTTCTGGTCGCCCGTCCGCAGAAATAGAAAGAAGCACAAGCTTAAGAAATTCTCGAAAGATTGAACAGAAACTAACTTTTGATAGCCCAGGAAGATGGTACGCATCATACACTTTGAAGGCCGTCCTCGTACACATCCTCATGAACTACGACTTCAAACAAGAAAATGAAAAGGCTCGCAAATACTTTCTCTGGACAACCGCAATACTACCTCTCCCCACTACCCGGATCTTATTTAGGAAGCGAGATGCTTCTAACATGGTGTAGGTGGAATGCTCCCGCTATACATGATCGAGTATAAGAGTTGTTGGTGTAGGGCCGTCTTGCTTTTTTGCTTGGAGGCATTCATTGCTGGCTGATAATATAAACTCCAGCAAACTCTTCTTTCTTTGATATTAAATCGCGTTTTTTCCGCGATTCGGCTTTGAATGGACAGTAGATTTCATATGGCATTTGTACTGATAGCCGCAATGGAATTTAATCTTTCAGTACCAAAGCGATAGTCAGTATTCGAACCGAACTATCATCGCTTGCAACCGCCAACTATGGGTCATGACGACCCTCCTTCCGTGGTCTCCAAGCAACCTGATTGATCGTTTTCGCAGGACATAGACTTGCTGCGATCTTGGTCATCTCGACTGGGTCCAACGCCGTGAGATCAACTCTGCCAATGCCTGCCTCACCACTTTCAGTGCCATATGCGAAAAGCATGAACCCCGCTTGTAACTGCTGAAGACTTTGTGTAGCTGTCACTGGAGCTGTAAGCGCGATGGAGCTTATCAACTGTTGTCAGATATCACGATGGATTCTGATGAGAGATTGATGAACGTAGGTTGTTTGATGAATTGATTGATTGATCTTGTGTCTTCCCCCTGTGTGTGCTGGGTATGTCTCCCCCTCCCTCATCTAACTAATGCGCGATTTTGGTGCTTACTCTTGAGCTAGTTGGACAAGCGCCAGACCTGAAACTGCCAGCTCCTGACTGCTACGCACCTTGTTTCTAGCCACAGTTCTGGATAGACCTCCAATCTGACAGGAACATTCTCACACAATCAGGATATTACCAGACACTCTGACAGATTGCCACTGTAATCCAGGCAAAAGTAAATACGGAGGCCTTATACAATTGGCCAACGGCTCGTCGGCAGTACTAAAACATATCAAGTCTTTCCATCCAGAGTTGGCAACAATCAATCAGTTGTAAGGTGCGGGGTATACCTGCTTAGGTAAGAGGGTTCCAGCGCACAAAAGGCGAGAGCGAACCCTAGAAAGGGGTAGCAATTTGTCTTGACACACACAATCAATACTGTTATTAACCCACCTTGCTCTATCCATTGCTATTACGCCGCTTTATGTGACTATCCTTACATTCAAATTGCTCAACCCCTGTCTAGCAACCTAATAGCAACAACGGGCATCATGACGACCACCCGCTCCCAAACGAGCGACCGCAACTCTGCGAGGAACACTCCAGGAGCAACGCGGGAAGGTTAACCCCTTGCAGGTTGGCAAGAACGTGCGACTGGGTCAACGATGTCTAGAGAGCAAGGAAATGATGAAAATAGCCAGCATCGGGATGGCGAGGCTGGTGAAGGGCCTTCCGGGCCTAATTTGGCCCATTTGACCCTAATAGAGCCTACCGTCCAGACAGAGCTGGAAGAACTGCAAAAATAGATGCAAGATGCGAGGGATAGGGAGGAGCTAGAGCGCTTACGAGAAGCACGACGCAAGTACAACGCTGGCGACCTTATAGCAATCCAACCAGCACTACCTGTATCGCTTCATGGAGAATTGAGCCTCACAGAAGCGCCACAGCTCAGCCACTGCAGAACCTGGGGCAGTGTTCCGAATCGGAGCTGATACGGAGTCACCGTGCAGAGTCCTGGATCAAGGCACAGTCGGACCGATGTCGGTGGGAACACGAGTATTGACAAGTCAGCCAGCCTTGACTCTTGGCAATCAGTTATAAGGAGCTGTGTCGGAAGGGTAGCTCAGTAGTTTTTTGTATTCTCTTCGTACCAGGCCTATTGGCAGCTATTGATTTGAGGTGACCCTT
>ML996395.1:0-16637 GCA_010093805.1 Polyplosphaeria fusca | reverse complement strand
TCTACAGGCGCAGGCAGGCCAGCAGCTAGTAGAGCAGCTCGATAATGTGGTGTCGGAGGTGGCGCCAGACGAGCGACCTCCTCCACGGCAGCGCGCACCACCAACGTGTACAAAATGCCATGTGCAAGGGCATAATAGGCGACAGTGTACTAGTAGCTAAAGAATCTATATCTTAATTCCTAGCTTAATTGATTTTGTTGTTGTGGTGCTATCGGCTAAAAAGTGCGATCAACTTTGGTGGGGTGCGCCACTGACTGATGTGCGCCGCTGAGTGATGGGACACGTTAAAGTTAAAGTACTCCTTATTTTTCTTGTTATATAGTTAGGGACGTTATAGCTCATCCTTATATACCCCCTCACTCCCCTCCCCCGAGAGATCACGTGAACTGTCCAATACCTGGGCAGCATAGTGCAAGCATTTTGGGCATGAAGACAAGGTCTAGATGGGAAAGAGTTGCACGAAACATTCGCTTTTGCTAGTCATGGGAATATTAGGGACAGAACAGGTTGATACAGGTTGGGCCTCCGTTTTGAATACCTATGAGGAACTTTGATATATCTACTGTAGATTACCAAGGCAACACATCCCTTGCCAACTGAGGAACTTCCCGCTGTCTCTAGGATCAGATGTTAACGTAACATTAACGAAACCCTGCTCCAGTGCCGAGAATCTCTCTTCAAACGGCTGAAAGTCGGACTACGTGCGTTTGCATCCGACGCTTAAACCCCAGGTCGGCCGCTGCAGCATGTCTTCATCCTGGATCCCGCCTTGACCACCTTTACAAGACAAACGCCCCGCATCTCTCTGCTCACTCAAACGCCATATTCCTCTTAGATCCTCATCACCAACCATGACCAACTCCAAGGGTACAGAGACCGATGTCATTATCTTACTGTACACCGCTAACACTTCCACCAGCTCCCAGCTCGCCCACCCACCTACCCACCCTCCTCACCCTCTTCCGCCCCTCCCTCTCCCCCTACGAATCCTTCTACCACGACCTGCACTCGCACCCCTCCCTCCTCACCAAAGAATCCCGTACCGCCGCCGCAGCTACGCTCCATCGGTTTCTCCAACATCATCTCCCCCCCATCGGCGGCCACGGCCTCGTCGCTATCCTCCGCAACGGCCCCGGCAAAACCATCCTCCTACGCTCCGAGCTCGACGCCCTTCCCATCCTCGAGCAGACGCATCTGCCGTATGCAAGCAAAGTCCGCATGCGAGATGCGTGGGGGCGTAGAGAGGCCAGTCATGCACGCCTGCGCGCACGATATGCACACCACATGCCTGCTCGCAGCTTCCCAGCTCCTGCTCTCTGCAAAGAACGCTTGGAGCAGCACGCTGGTGCTGGTGTTCCAGCCTAACGAAGAATACCTCGGCGGCGCACAAGCTATGCTGGACGACGGTCTGTACGACAAAATCCCGATGCCGGATCTCGTCCTCGCACAACACGTCGTTCCGCTGAAGGCTGGGACGCTGGGTGTTTCTGCAGGGCCGGTGCTGGCGGCGGCGGATGGTATTGATATACGCATACACAGCACGGGGCCGGGGGTGAATCCGCAGGATAATGTGGACCCTGTGCTCGTGGGTGCGAGGATTATCGTGCGCATCAACGACACGCTCGCCGGCGATGCCAAACAGCTGGTCTTGGAGTGTCGCCAGTTCCACGCCGGGAGGCCCGGTGCAGATTACCGGCCGTACGCGGATGTGAACGTCGATCTCAAGACGTGGGATTCGGGCGTGCGAGTAAAGGCACTCGAAGAAATTAGCAGCATCGTGCACGCGGAGTGCGCGGAGGCTGGCATCACAGACAAACCCTCCATCAAGCAGAGCGTGCGCGCGCCGCTGACACAGTCTGACCCCGATGTCGTCTGCGCTGTCAAGCAGACTTTCACAGCGAACTTGGACGCTGAGTTGGTGGAGCAGGAGCCGCTGAGTTTGTTAGAGGATTTCTCGTTGCTGGCGAGCGGTGCGGGACAGGGGGATGCCGTATGCGTATTGGTAGTTGAGGGGGATAGGTGAGGAGCTGTGGGACAAGGCTCAGAAAAGCGAGGATCCGGCGGCGGTGCAGCCGACGATGAGGATTGGGTTGGATGCGATGGCTTTGGCGGTTCTGCCGTATCTTGGGATAGAGGAGGGGGTGTAGATGGGTGGCGTGGCGAGGATTGGAGTGGATGATGAGTCCTGTGTGATGATAGTGCGAGGAAGCCGTCTACATACTACATCTTTCCCCGTACCAATAGACCTTACAGCTCATCCTTGTACACCTCCTCACTCCCCTCCTCCCCCCCCTCTTCCCCCTCCTCACCTTTCTCCTTCCTCATCCCCCTCCCCTTCCCCTCCTTTTCCTCCTTACCCCCGCCCTCCTCCTCGTCCTCCGCCTCAATAATCCCCCTATACTCCCTCCCCCTCGGCGTATCCACCAAATCCAACTTCCAGCTCTTCCTCCCCGCAAACTTCTGCAACTCCCTCTTCAACTTCTCCACATTTTTCGGATCCGCGATATTCAACTTCTTCATCTCGGCCGTGCTGAGCTGCTTCCCATCCGACGTCGCCACCGTCGCGACATAGACTTCTTTTCCGCCTCCCACGACGACAGACTTCTCAATGACTTTGCCCTCGCTGCCGACCAGGCGCTGCGCCCCGACTTCGATACCGCCGATGATGGAGCGCTTCTTGGACGAGCCTTCGGCGCCGGGCGCCATGTCGCGGAGCGGGTTTGTCGCTGCAGACATGTCTTCCATTAGGCGCTCGGAATCGCGCACTTTTTCTTCGAGCCGCGAGTATTCCCACGCGTCGATTTCGGTCGAGGCGAGGACGGGTTGGCAGGAGATGGGGTGGGCGAGGTTCTCTTGCGGGGGCATAAAGGCGGCGTCGTTGCAGAGGCGGGGAGTGTAGATGATCATTAGGTATGAGCAGGTGCTGGTTTCCTTGATCATGGCGATCTTGTCGGATGCTTGGGGATTGCAGTGATACTAGTGTCGTGTGAGCCACCGTTCAGACAGACTGAACATAGAAGACATACCTGGACCTCGATCTTCCTCGGCCGTCCCGTCAGATCGCATTCAGTTCCGTCCGTCAATTGCTGCACCATGTACCTCGTCGTGCCATGCGTGACGAGTTTTGCAAGTTCCAGGCCTTTGCTTCGACTTGGCTTTGTGTTTCCCTCGTCATCAATAGTATCACCAGCTTCCTCCTCCGAGCCCAGCGTCTTCCGAGCCTCCTTCCCTTTCCCCTTCCTCTGAGCTTCGGGATAGCTGCCCAAGATGAAGCTCTTCACGCTCGTGTCCTCGACGGGAGGGTACACCGGGACTCCCCGCGCTGGAGTCAGCGAGTGAAACTGCTTGACGTCGCCCTTGTAGCAGAAGCTGTAGCTCCACCACCCACTAAGGTAGTATATGCAATTGCCCTGCATGCCCTCGAGCAGTTCCCACCCGCGATCCGAGGCGCGCATCAGCTCCTTCTCCTCGGCAGCCTTTGTCTCCTCGGCCGTTGCGGTCGCATTCTGAGGTTCCGCCTCTGGTATTACGGGGATGCTGCAGAGGTATCTTTGACCGGCCACCGTAACAGCTTCGTAGATGTGCTCGAGTGCAGCTTCATCGGACGTGGGACTGGCGGACGGCGCGTCGGGCTTTGATAGATCCTGTGTTTCCTGCGACTTGTGCGTCACAGAGCTCGTGCCGCTGGAAGTGGGTTGCGAGAGGAGCGCGGTAGCTTCGTGTTCTAATATGTACGTGTCTGGGAAGAGAACTTCATACTGTCCAGTCGTGAGCATTTGTTCAGAGGAGAATGTTATGCGCGGCGCACCTGTGGATAGGCCAGCAGGTCATCGAAGACGCTGAAGGCATGCGGGCTGGCGAGCGCAATGCGCAGGACTGCCGGGAGCGCCCAGAAATTCCTCATCGCAATTGCATGGAGCACCAAAAAAAGTAGCAAGAGTTCTCCGCGCTTCGATGAACAAGAGCGGGCGATTCCAAGCGGCGTGGGACGTGTTGTTCTTCAAGCCAGATGGCCCTTCCAAAGGTAAGCTTGCTCCAAATGACGCTAACGCCGCATTGAGCCTAGACACACCATAGCGCCGGTCCGATGTCCCCTTGTTGAAGTCATGGCTGACATGCGCGCACCCAAGACATGTCATTGACACACAAGTAGACCCGCTATTTCAATGTACTTTATTCTTGCGCCAGCAAAGCCAGTCGCACTTAACTATCGTAGCGTTCCGGACTCGTCGCTATGCAAGGTGCGGGCGGTCCTTCCTATCTACCTCTCTGATCACCGTGTCGATGACCAGGCGCCACACGAGAGGCCGAATGCATGAATACCATGCCTAAAATTCGAGACCCTCCAACTGTCCCGAGGTGCGATTGAGCTGCGAGATGCTGTTGACAAATGAAAAGTTGCTGAGCAGAAATCCCACAAAGATCCAACCGGCTAACGCCCGCTAAAGTCTCGAACATGATCAAGAAAATATGCTCCCTGAGACGAAAATGGAACCGCCCAGATCAACCTAGGAGCTTGGGAGCTTACTCCCCACAAGAACCTTGAAGGCTTCGTTCGGCGGTCGTGGCTCCTTGCCTGAGCCCAGGTAGATCTCGGCCTTGAATTTCAAGCACTCGGCACCACGGCCAGCCTGGTACACCTGGATAATGTCGCCATTGTGCAAGTCGCCATACAAGGCCCGGTCCTTGTCGTCCTTTTGGCGCAAATGCTTGCCGTTGACGCTGATACCGAACCTCGCGCAAGTGAGGATGCAGCAGTGAAGGCCAGGGAGGCTTGTCCAGTCTTTGCCTTGTTGCGAGAGCTGTTCCACTGTCGACATGTCGCCTTGTTCAGTCCACCAAAAGATCACAAACGCCGTCTTCGGTATCCGCGTATCACTGCCGTCTTCGTACACGATGGTATTGCCCGGCCCGCGACCCCAAGATGTGCGGCTTTGGTCGATCATCAGGGTCAGGCTTGGTACAAATGAATCAGCCGTTGCGATTAGCTTTCCAAGTCGCCTGGGTGGCGCTTTAATTTCGAGCGCCGAAGGCAGAGGCACCACTTCGATCTCTGGCATCTGTGGTTCGCTTGTCGCGCCATGTTCCATTCCCTGAGTGGTTTCGTTTGATACGCTTGCGTTCAACTGCGGCATTGTGTCGCCTATCTCTGGCTCGCTTTTCTGGTCTGCACTTGCTGCAGCGACAAAGTCAACACCACTCTCTCTCGAGGCAAATTCCAGATTGTGCGTACTGGAATCATAGGGATCGTAGTAAAACGAAGCCGTTTTGGGGAGCACAATCTGTCGATTGAACGTCGAAGGCTTGGCTTTGGGTGTCGAGTCGCTCAGTTGGCTAGGACGTTGGCTCGGCGACTCTAGCGAGTTGTGCTGGGGCACGTCCGGCGTTTTGGGGGTCTCGGGCTCATTCTGGGAGTGTGGCCCCGAGTCCTGCGACTGTGGAGATGCCATGTTCATTTCCCGAACCAGCGACTCGGCACCAAGAAGGCTCGGTGACGAGTACGTGCCGTCAAGTTGAGGTCGCGGAATGGGCGGAGTACGACGACCTTGCTCACTCTTGGCCAGCGGCGCCTGCGGACGTGGTGCCTCGCCACTGGAATCTTCATTCGTGAGTGCCTCAGTCATGTGAGCACTCAACACGCCCGAGCTCTCAAGAGCAGATGCTCCAATTTCTCCAAATAGACGTGGTCGATTAGGCTGAGGCGCCATGGCCCTGAAGCTCTCTTCAAACTCGATCCGACTCTCGAAAGGCTCTTCAGTATGGAATGATGGATCCGCGCTTGATAAGTCCTCGTTGTCCCGAACCTGATTCCGCGGATATAACGGGTCGACTCGAATCTTCTTCGACTGGCGAGGGTTCATCAGCCCACCAAACTCATCATCCTCAAGGACATTGGCTTCTTCATCAGAAGCAGGTACGAAGTCTTCCTCATTGATACTGAGCTGAGAAAATTGCTCGTGAGCTTCCGACTCGTCTTCCTCAACAATAGACTGCAAACTTGGGTCGTCCCCAACAAAAGAGCCATCGTTGAGCCAAGGATGTCGCAAACATTGAAACTCTGTTGGACGCTGGGACGGGTCCTTCTGGAGCATCTTGCAGAGCAGGTCAATACAGGTTTCCGAAACGTTCGCATTTCGTAGCGGCGTGGGGTCCAGGTCGGTCGCCATGATATTGTTGTACATTGCTTGGCCCGTGGCGTCGGCAATGCCCTCGAACGGTGGCATCCCGCACAGTGAGAACCACAGAACCGCGGCGAAAGACCAAATATCGACCGAGGAGCTGTAGGAATGATAGGTTTGCTTTGCTCCTCGACGTCTCTTAGTACCCTTTGAGAGAGCGCCATCGAAATCCGGAAAGACCTCTGGGGCGCAGTAAAGTAGCGTGCCACAAAAGGTTTTCAGAAACGTTTCGTCCGTCTTGACGACTTTAGACAGACCAAAGTCGGAAAGCTTGACGTGAATCGGGTCCAGGCTTGCAATGAGAATGTTGTCTGGCTTGATGTCTCGGTGCGTAATCTTCATTTTATGGAGATGCGCGAGCGCAGACAGGAGTTGCTTGGCCATACGCTGCGCGTCTGCCTCGCTCAAGCTGCCGTGCTGGTTGAGGTAGCCCTGCAGATCACCATGGCGAACAAATTCCATGATGATGTACAAGAAGTCGCCTTGATCGTGGTACTCGACGAATTCGACAACGTTGGGGTGCGCAAGATCCTGCATAATCTTCATCTCGTTGTCAATCTTTCTGTCGAGCTGGCCGTTTTTCATGAAGCGTCTCTTTTCGAGTTCTTTGGCAGCGAGAATTTTGCCGTCCATCTTGGTGGCAATCTGATACACGGTAGCGAACGCGCCCTTCCCGAGCGAGCCTATGATCTGTCAGAACGATATTTACAAGCGAAAAACATACACACCGATGAAGTTGTACTTGTCGCCACCATCCCATTTCATTGAGGCACCGCCGAATTTGCGTTTGTCCAATCGTTGCAGGGTCGCCTTGAGCTTGGCTTCGTCTTGGATGCATCTCTTGAAAAAGTCTTGCAGGTTGCGCTCAAATTGTTCGAGGTGAGAGGCACGAGATGGAACACGGACGATGAACTTGATCATCTCGGCCTCGCTCCCACTGTTGATGCAGATGATGGAACCCGAAGATAGCATACGAACGTTGCTGAACCTAGGATCTTTATTCTTGAGGAGCACTTCGTCCACCAGGGTGCCATTGGTCGACATGTCCTCAACCATCAAGATTGAATCCTGATTCATGTAGATGCGGAAATGCTGGTTGCTGATGCGCTTCCCTGAATCCTGGCCAAAGACGACGTCGGTACTGTGGGCATTGCGGCCAAAGACGAAGCCGAGCGAAGGAGTGCGAAGTTTGGACGACATTCTCAGAACCAGGTCATTGCCAGTGTGGCCTTGCGGCCGAGCATCGTGGTGCTTGTCTATGATGATTGTCTCCTGCTCTTCAATGTTGACATCCTCATCAGAGAATGAGTCATCAAAGCTGTGGAAGAGGACATGCTCTGGACGATGTTTCGCAGCGTCTTCGACAATCTTGATCGACGATGCGGATGCGGGATGAAGGATGGCCAGTACGTCTGCGACATCATCCTCGTTTAGACCGGAGTTGTTGCGTCCCATGCGCCTCGGGTCCATGACCCTTTGGGTGAGAGGTTGTGTTTGGTCGTCTTCCATTGTGGAGGGCTGAGTTCTTAAGCGGTTGAGTAAGTGTGATGCGCTGTGAATGCGCTGTGATTTTGGAAGCGGTCGTTGGTATTTTTACAGTGTTACTTGTCAACTGAAAGAAGACGAGGGCAATAATGTAGCCCGCGCGTTGAGACTGTGTTGGCCCAGTGTCCCTGCGATGGCGGTTGTGACGACTCTTGTTGCTGGTGCTACTGCTCTGAAGGCTGTGTAGAGATTCCAATAGACACAAGAAGTCAGTGAAAGCCTACGAGAGTGAAAGTTGTCGGCCAAGCGAATGGAACAACTGTCACCACCAGCCGCGATCAAGCGCAATCACGATCCAATTGAGGATCACCACTTGCCCAGCCTGGCTAGAGCGATGCTCAAGCCAGGCTCTCTGCTCAGCACCACCGAATCAACCTGTTTCCTATGTTCTTGGTATTGTTCGTGGAGATACTAGGTTGGGGCGAAGGCGGGGCGCTCTGTTTACGTGCAGACGGAAGCTGCGACGAAGGGCGGAGCAACGGTTGAGAGCGTCGGCCACGTATATATAGGCAAAAGTATTGCGTAGCCCCAGTTTAATAGCTCCAGAGTCGCAGGGTGTCTTGATATCGCGAGAGGCAGCCGTTTGCCTTGTTCAAGGCGAAGGAGGGTGGAATGCGAAGAAGCGACAGGTCGCCCAGGGAACCGCGTCTATGGAGCAATTTGTCAGCGCGTCGGCCCGTTAAAGCTGCCTACGAGAATACCAGGTTGTACAGCAAGAGCATACATTTGCGCTGGGTAGCCTCGAGCCCCAATGCTTCTTCGCAGGCCGACTGCGAGGTGAGGATTCGAAAAAATGTCCGAGGGGTGCAGGCCGGCTGAGACGGTGGAGGCGTTGCCCTGAGCGCTCCACTAGCCTCGCCTGTCATTGGCCATCCCGCCCGTGCGGGAAGCGACCGGATCCTCGGGTTGCAGCCGCGCGAATGAAACACCAGGCAACCACTCGCCACCTCATCACGATACTCGCCCTGCCCTCGTGCTAATCTCGCAGGTGAGGACGTGCTGCTGGGGTGAAGGTGAAATGAGATTGAAGTAACTAACCCCGAGACGAAACCAGCTCCTGTACAAGGAGGCTATTTGCTAATAAGAACAGCAATTGTTTATACTCTCACAGGCAATGAGATGTATCAATCCAACGTATCAATCCAACAGCTGCTGCGTGTTGCTGACCTTGTATATGGCCGAGTGGGGAAGAAACAGGGGTTGGGGCCTTGAGCACACCAAGTACGCGAATTTCGAGGGCAACGATGATCGCGCGATGGTGCTGGAAAGTTTGAATGGGTGACAGACTGATTTGCATGGCCGGGCGAGAGTATGGCCTTATATAGTAGATTTATGCGCCAAGATTCTGCTGATATCTTCTGTTGATATCACTAGAGGATATCAGCAGAATAGCCAAGATTCCACTGATATTGTCGGGGATCGTGGACAGTACGCAGTGGACAGAATTGAAGGATTGAACTGAGGTTGTATTGTATCAAGCTACGGGCAACTATGTAGGTGCTCGCAGTAAACAACGCTAGTCTCAGATGGTGCAGGTGCAGCCATCTAGTATGGTAAGAGGTACTCAACATAGGAAAGTGCACCTAAGCTGTAATCTAAACCGTGACAGATATCCTTAGCGGATATCACCAGAATACGCTAAGATACAACCTATATCTAGCAAGATAGCACCTCTATCCATTAAGATATCAGCAGGATATCAGCAGATGTCACCAGATACCACCTTTGTACGGCAAGATATCACCTTTATACGCTAGTGCCAGAGTCGAAACAACCACAGTTGTACCAGATACGTTCAGAAGCGCTTCAGCCGTCGAACCAAGGCATTCTTCTCCAGTATTCCATTGCATTCTACAGCCGCCCATCATAATCTCCCCTCTACCCCTCTCCCTCCCCTCCCCCCACCATCCCCCACAACCTCCCCCTCCTCCCCATCAACTCCTCCCACACCCCCTCTTCAACCACCCCACCCCCCTCCATAACAAACACCCTCTCCGCATCCCGCATACACCCCGTCTGATGGCTCACACTCACCACTGTCAACCCCACCCTCTCCCTCCTCGCCCTCCCCAACGCCTCCCAAACCATCCCCTCGCTCTCCCCATCCAACCCACTCGTCGCCTCATCCAACAACAATATCTCCGGCTCCCGAATCAAGCATCTTGCCAGCGCAATACGCTGCCTTTGCCCACCCGACAGCGCCACGCCGCGGGCCCCGAGCTCAGTCGCGTAGCCGTGTGGCAGCGATGTGATGAAGTCGTGGATGTATGCTTGCCTGCACGCTCTCTCAACCCGCGATTCTATCTCCTCGGCGCTACATTCCGTCTCGTCGAGGCCGAGGAGTATATTTTCGCGTATGGTGCCTTGGAAGAGCGAGGTTTCTTGGCCGACGTAGCCGATTGTCCTGCGCAGGGCTGCGATATCCCAGTCTGTGATTTCGCGGCCGTGGACGAGGATTTGGCCGGCGTTCTGACTCTTCTCCGTTGTAGGTGTCGTGTGGATGTCGTAGAAGCGGAGGAGGAGGGAGAGGATGGTGGATTTGCCGCAGCCGCTGGGTCCAACGATGCAGATGTGCGAGCCGCGAGGGACGGAGAGGGAGAGGTCGCGGAGGACGGGGATGGTGGGGCGGGTTGGGTAGCGGAAATGGATGGATTTTAGTTCGATGGCGAATTGATCTTGTTCGTGGGGTGATGATTGGGGATCCAGGCCCGTAGATGAGTTGATGGGGGGGCGCGAATGGGTGAGGTATAAGATGCGGTTCATGGCTGCGTGTGCTTTGGTTATGCCTATGGTATGTGAGTGTGATACAATGCAGTCGACTTATCTTGCTTACTATTCGTAAAGCCAAACATGAAGCCTGATGCTTGCCCTCCAAATATAATTGCAGTGAAGATGATGAAGAACTGAGTTACTGAAAGCTCGCCGAACGAGACAAGTCTCCCTCCGTACCAGAAGGTCAGTGCCGTTGCTGCAGAACTTAGCGACAACATTAAAAGTCTCACGCGCAGGAAAAATAACTTACCGGCCAAAGTCAAAGAATCCGACAGCGCGTACAGCGCCATAGTCCCCATCGACTTCCTCATCGAGCTCGCAGACGCAGCTTGCAACTTCCGCTGATACACCCCCTCAATCTTCCCCTCCATCGTCAAACTCGAAACCGTCCGAATACCAGCAATAGCCTCCGTACTATACCTCGAGCTCTCTAAATACGCGCTCGCACACCTATCCTGCGCCTCCACCGCAATCCTCACCCTAAAAAACCCAGCCCCCAGTATCGTCGGAAGACACCCAAAAACACCCACCAGCCCCAACTTCCAATACACAGCAATCGCCAACACCCCGCAAGCCACCAAACACGTCCCAAACACCCCAAAAAGCCCCCAACTCGACCCAAACAGCATCCCCACCTCCGCACCATCCCTCGCCAGCAGCGCAGTCAACCCTCCCGCCGTATTCCCCTGGAAAAACCCTATATCCTGCCTCAGCATCGCGCGAAGATAGCCTACGCGATACTCCCGCGCCAGCTTGGCTCCCACTGTGCCCATGCAGTAAAACAGCACGAGGAAGATGAGCAGGTTACTGAGGCCGACGACGAAGAACATGAGTGCCCAGAAGTTTCCTCGCAGAGTGAGGTCGGGGCCGAAGTCTTGGAACACGGTGACGAGGCGCGA
This sequence comes from Polyplosphaeria fusca, assembly GCA_010093805.1. Classification (NCBI taxonomy): domain Eukaryota; kingdom Fungi; phylum Ascomycota; class Dothideomycetes; order Pleosporales; family Tetraplosphaeriaceae; genus Polyplosphaeria; species Polyplosphaeria fusca. The sequence continues at coordinate 5,242 of ML996395.1, read as the reverse complement.
GAAGAGGAGGGCTTGGAGGGGGTATGTTGCTCCGCCGGCGAGGGCGGCGAGGAGGGCTAGGGTGGTGGGGTAGAGTAGCGAGGGGTGCTCGGTGTAGATATTGTGAGTGCATCGGAGGAGGGTGTGGTGGCGGCTGATGGATGGGGTTTCTAGGGGGGTTGTGGGGTTGGGGTGGTCGGGGTTGGTGGATAGGAGATTGGATGGCTGGGTCGGTTCTGGTGTGGAGGTTTTTGTGGGACGGATTTCTTCATCATGTGTTTTCGGTTCGGAAGCAATGGTCGAACGTACTTGTTCCTGGAGCAGTCTTGCGTAATGGCCGTTTAGAGCGACTAGAGAGTGGTGTGAGCCTTGTTCAACCAATCGTCCTTTGCACAGCACAGCAATATTGTCTGCATGTGCGATGGTAGATAGCTTGTGAGCTATCATGACCGTCGTCCTGCCTGCGGATGCATTTCTGAGCGCAGTCAGTACCGCTTTCTCCGACTCCGCGTCCAAGGATGAGGTTGCTTCGTCCAGTAGAAGTATCTTTGGGTTAGAGATGATACTCCTCGCGATTGCAATCCTCTGCTTTTGTCCGCCACTTAAGAAACCGGCCCGCTCTCCAACGGAAGTATCATAGCCCTGGGGGAGCTTTTTGATGAAATTGTGTGCATTGGCTAGTTTGCACGCTTGGGATACCAACTGCCGCTTCTCGTCGTCAGAGATGTGTTGGAATGTAGGACCACGGAGTCCATCAACCACATTCTCGTAAATTGTTTGATTGAACAAAATCGGTCCCTAGTTTATGGTAAGCCTCTTTTAGCCAGTCTAAGATCTAGTACCTACCTGTTGAACGAAACCAATCTGTGTCCTCCACCATTGCAGATCCAGATCCCGAATATCGTGGCCATCCGCCGCGATGATGCCTTGCTCGACAGGATACCAGCGCTCAATAAGTCCGACAAGGGTACTCTTGCCGCTACCACTATGTCCTACAATTGCAGTTACCTTATTGTGGGGAATGATCAGGCTAAGATCATCCAAAACCATCACCGCTGGTCGCTCGGGGTAGGCGAAGGAAACGTTTCTGAGCTCGATGTCTCCCTTCAACGAATCTATATCGACGTGTGGTCCTTTCTCTGTACCCGGCTGAGATGCTCTCGAGCTTTCAAGTTTCTGGATGATTTGCTGAGCGGCTGCGCCTGCTTTGGTAAAGTCTGGTATAATCGGTGCGAGCATGCCCATAGAGGTGCTCGCCATGATGACACAAAAGAGAACGCTGGAAACATGTCAGTGGCAATTTGAGCTTTTTCAAGGGAATTCCTACGTCACCACATCTCCTCCGTTAATGAGCTCGCGTTGCTTGATCAGTTTGCACCCATAGAAGAGTGCGAGAGCATAAGCACAGTATACGCTGAAGAACACTGTAGATACTTAGCTGCATAACCTTTTGGTCAACGAAAGAAGCTTACTGTTGCCGTAAATGCCAGCCTGCAGAATGCTCGTGTGCTTGAAAAGGCGACTTGCTTGGGTTAAATGCACATTGACCTTTCGCACGACTTTCTCAGACGCTCCCAGCGCTGTTATACTTTGAATGCTACTGAGCGCCTCTTCAGCAATACCAGCGGCTTTCGAGACACTTTCTCCCTCTTCTTGTTCTGTCTGAGCACTCCAACCACCGAAGAAGCCAATTGAAACGACCATGTATGGAACAACGGTAGCGCTGACAAGCGTGAGCTTCCAATTCCTTGTGAAGGCGATCGTAAAAGCAGTTATCACCATCGATATGACTTGAAAGATGACGGAGAGCTTCTCTGAGAGTCCGACCTGAGCCATGTTGGTTTCCGTAGCAAGGCTGGTAGCGATGCTGCCAGGTGAATTTGTATCGAAGTAGGATATAGACTGGTGTAATACGGTTCGTAGATATCGAAGGCGGATCCTGCTAGCCATGGTATTTGACGTGTAGTTGAAAAGCACGCAGCCAATGTACATCGACTATACTGATTAGAGGGGGACTTGCCATTGCTGTACTAGGAGCATACCACAAATTTCCCTATAAACAAGTACACAATGTACAAGCTGTTCTTGCTAATTTCCGACCGAAAATTTTCAGGCGTCGAGGGCTCAATGCCATTGAACAGATTCACCAGATTGCCGAAAAAGATGGCCATGAGAGGTTCGGCAGTACCACTGCCCGCAGCTGCGCATGCTGCTAAAAATCGAAGAATTAAGTCGAGCGGAGTCGCAAATGACCATAGTCTAAAGTATGCATGTGATGGAGAGATTTCGTAAGGTTTTCCATCTTTGAAGTGGGGATTCGGACGCTCGTCAATGTCGTGAGATGGGTCGCCTCTATCCATAGCCCGCCGGGAATCTGGTTCAATGACGGGGTCTGGGATTGAGTTGCTCATGGAGGAAAAAGAAGGGGACAAAACTTCGGCCAAAGCGTGATATGTGCGCAGCAACCAGATTGTGACAGGCTCTCACGACGCTAGATGCAGTTGGCAGTCATGAAAAATCGATCAAGATTACATCTGTGTCGAGTACACTGTGAATCACAAGCCAGGTACGTGCGTTGTTTCAATGTTATTTCCATTTTGACCGCAGCTGATCTGTGCAGCTGAAAGATAGCTGAAAGCGCCTCTTCTTGTGCAAACTGGGCGCGCGCGCGTTTCTCGTATCCTCGACTTGGCTCGCAAGGCAACGCTTGGTTCCACCTATCGAGTGTGAGTTGATGCTCCGTCTGTTGTTTGAGATGACGAATTAGGGGCTCATTGAAGCTTGGCTCGGCGATGTGCTTTGTTTATGATGGCGGTGCACATTTGATCAAATGAGGGGTTACAAGTGAATATTGCCGAGCTCGAGCCACTGCCGAGTATGTTCCAAACTATGCACATGCTCTGCGAAAACCGACATAGAGAAAATCGAGGGACCTGTTTCAAGTTCTGGCCAATGGAGTTGGTATTCGCCTTAGCACAATCTCAATCCAGCTCTTCCTATGGAAGAACGGGCTGCCGAATTAACTATCACTTCAGAAAGGTCAAGGCTGCGAGGCTCATTGCTTCAATGGCTGTCTTCAAAGTTGGTTGGACGACCGGTGCGTAATCTGCCTGGTGAGCGGACGATATCAGAGTCTTATCCTTTGTCCTCTCGTATTCCCTCCATTTCTTATGGTCGACTCCACCAAAGTTCCAGAACACAGAAGGCACACCCAGCTCAGTAGCGAGCAGAGAGAAATCCTCACTTGCCGTATGTCGTGGAGCTTCCCAAGTACGGTCCCGGCCAAAGTAGGATAAGAAGCTTTCTTTCAGCTTCAGAGTGGCTTCCTCGTCGTTGTGCGTTGGGGGAAATGTGAGGACAGATTCTATCTCTGGCTCCTTGGTGACACCTGAAGCGATGGCTTCTCCCCTTATGATCCGTTTCACGGCCTTGAGGACACTCTCGCGGACAGCTGCGTCGAAGCTGCGAATGTTGAGCATGAACTCGACTTCGTTGGGAATCACATTGTGAGCTTTCCCGCCATGGATGTAGGCGCATGTGACAGATGCGACATCCTGTGGGCCAATTTCTCTCGATACGACCGTTTGCAAACGCACAATCATATGAGCTGCGAGAACAATCGGATCAATAGAATCCTGTGGTTGAGCGCCGTGTGCGCCGCGGCCAAAGACAGTCACCTTTATTGTATCAGCAGCTGCCATGAACGATCCCGGCCTAATCAAAACAACTCCAGCCTTGTCAGGAGTCAGATGCTGGCCCAAGACAATGTCCGGCTTCGGGATCTTGTCGTATAAATCGTCATCTAGCATAGCCCGAGCGCCGGCGCCATGTTCTTCATCCGGCTGGAATAGGATAATGAGCGTTCCATTCCATTTACCCTTGGCGTGTGCTAGAAGCGTGGACGTTCCCATCATTGACGCGACGTGAGAGTCGTGGCCACAGGCGTGCATGACGGGTTTTCTGTCGCCGTCCGTATCGACTGCCTCCAAGGTGCTCGCATATGGCAGCCCTGTCTGCTCGCGTATGGGAAGTGCGTCCATGTCGGCTCGCAATAGCACTGTGGGGCCATGGCCATTCTTTAGTACGCCGACGACGCCGAAACCACCAATGTGTGTAATGACTTCATAACCGGCTTCTTGTAGGTGAGAAGCAGCTATCGCAGACGTTCGTTCTTCTTGTGTTCCAAGCTCTGGGTTTTGATGGAAATCGCGATAGTGGTCCTCGAATGGTTCCAAGTCTGGGCCATAGTGATCAACGATCGAACAGGCCTTGTTTTCTGATGACGCCATGATATTCTGTAAGACGTCCGGTTGTTTCTGGGTGAATCAAAAAGGAAAGTAAAAGAAGGCAACAAAAAGTCTTATGGTCGATTGGTGGATGCGGGTTGTTGGAAGGAGAGACCAAACAAGAAGTCGCAGTGGAGCGAGGCCGTGACGTTATTCGGCAAGAGAGACGCCGCAATTCTATTAAAACAACCTTTGGGTGATGTCGGTCAACTCATCCAGTTGCAAACGAATAGAAGACAAGATGGCACGGTATTTGTACAGACAAGAGAAGAGATGGAGCGGATTAGCAAGCCGCAAGCTAAGCAATCAAGTAATCCGCCTATTTCGAGTCGCCTCAGACTCAGTTTGGAAGGCGCATACGAGAACACGAGAATCTTGGTATAGTACAGCGTAAAAATACATAGTTAGAATTAGAAAACGTAGGACTCGAGGCTCAACAAAATGCCGAATGGACAGGCTTGGTGAAAGGTGACATAGGAACTGTGGATGAGGGGGTACTTACCGCATCGGGCAAGGACCGCGAATGCCGTTGATTGTAATAGCATTGGAGTGGGATCCAGTCTCCAGTCCAGCGCCCGCTCCGGTCTCGGAGCCCCAGTTGGAGCTAAAGCCCAGCCTCCGGCCCGGTGCTTGGTCGAAGTGAATTACAGTGAAAACTCGGTGGCGCGATACGCGGCTTGGCGATATCCTTGGCTTGGCGATAAGTTTTCAGCTCCTCAATTATTTTCTCACCAAAATATATGCATCTCGCGATACTCGCGATATCGCGAGGCTGTCGACCAATTATCGGCACATTGAGAGCCAATCATGGGCCGTTTTATCCTTACTGACGAGCAGCGCCGCGCTCTACGGCAGTGGTATCAACGCCAGCCACCCTCTAGAAGGCAGATTGACGCAATCAAGTGGTTTGAGCGTGAACACGGCCACCGCCTTCGTCAATCAACAGTCTCCGACACCCTTTCAGAAAAATACAGCTA
>ML996394.1:0-16662 GCA_010093805.1 Polyplosphaeria fusca | reverse complement strand
CCCCCCCGCGCCGAATACCATCAAACCTAACGACCACCACCTTATCTTATTGGTACTTCGCCAAATAGCCATGCTTGCTGTCGTATAGCGATCTCTTCGCAATGCCCACAACAGCAGGCAGTGGAAAGCGCTCAAGCTCCAATGACCGGGGCATCTCTCCCCCGGCGTCCAAGCGACGACAACAGTCCCACACAACCAGTACAGCAGGCGCATACCCTGTCGCGCCATGCATTGCTAATATACAGCAGGCAAGGCCGTGGCAAACTTCTTCACGCCGCTATCGAAAAAAGAGCCCGAGAAGATGGCATGGCGGGTTGTTGGCGATAGCCTCCTCATCGGTCGGTTCGGGATTTTGTCTGCATTACACTCGGCCGAGTTCGGGAAAATAAGACGGAAAGTTGCTGCATTCGACTTCGTGAGTCTCCTGGAGACTGTCTGCCGCCTGCCATGTGAGCCCGAGGTCCTGACGCAAACTTCGCTAGGATTCTACGCTGGTCGCATCTGCCTCGGGCAAGCGATTTGGCCGTGATGCTGCAGATTGGAAGTGGTGGCACCAGAGTGTTCCGGGAGAATTACGACGCCTATACGAAGATGGGTGCGATATTGCTTTATGCACCGTCTGTATATGAATAGCAACTCATGGTACAGCAGGTATCTTGTGGCTGTGATCAGCAACCAGGGAGGAATCAGTCTGAAGTCTGATCCGAAAACTGTCAAGAGCGACCAAAAGCGATTGGCGGATTTCAAGGGCAAAGTTTCAGCTGTGCTGAACCAACTCGACTTGCCCGTAATCTCTGTGTACGCTGCAACTGGTCGAGACTTGTACCGCAAACCACGAACAGGGATGTGGCACGAGCTCCTGGACGACTTCGACATGGATCACGCAGACACTGTCGACCTGGAGAACTCATTCTTCGTCGGCGACGCAGGCGGTAGGGATGCCATCGCAGGAGGAGCACCAAAAGACCACTCATGTGTTGACAGGTCTGCGAGACTACTCGGAGTATGCATATGCGCCGCGGACTGACGAGTCTCAGAGACTTTGCCGCCAATGTTGGCATACCGTTCAGAACACCCGAAGAGTACTTCTTGCATGAGAAGCCTCGGCCGTTCGTAAGAGATTTCAACCCAACAGAGTATCTCCAAGAGGGGGCTGTGAAGTCAACATCTGCAAGTACGTTCAAGGATCGCCAGCCACCCAGTCATTGACGCTTCGCCATAGGCTAACGCTGGGTTTCATAGTTCCGATACACTTCTCGAAGGCTAATTCCGTCGACATTGTGCTATTCTGCGGGAGCCCGGGAGCTGGCAAGTCCTCCTTCTACTGGAGGCATTTGCAGCCACTTGACTATGGGCGTGTGAATCAGGATATTCTCAAGACTGTACGTATGCGTTCAGTTGGCCCAGCACGTGGTCGTGTTACTGCCCCGCTCGTTGAGTAACCATGATGAAACAGCGAGACAAATGCGCAAAGGCAGCATCCGAGATGGTCAAAGAGGGAACTTCAGTCGTAGTCGGTACGTGTACTGGTTGGATGGCACAAGCTGCACTGTGTTGACTAACCACATGTACTAGATAATACTAATCCCGATCTACAGACAAGACAGTATTGGGTCAATCTAGCCAAAGAACTCGAGGTACCAATCCGCTGCGTGCTATTTACGGCACCTGCGAGACTATGCGAGCACAACGACACGGTGCGAGCATTGAATCTGGGGCCCGAGGTAAGTTTCTCAACAAAAACACGATCATTGATTGTTTTACCGCCTTGGGTTACGCTGCGGAGCCTTCTTAGGCCGGCTCCGCTATACATGGAGATCCCTTCACTTCCTCAGCACATCGGCTGGGGCAACAGCGGACCGTCCTCCGATCCACGTTCGAGGGAAGCTAACAGGCACTTCCAGGTCAACCCTGAACATCGATCAATTCTCCCCAAAGTTGCATTTAGTGGCTTCGCATCCAGATACCGCGAGCCCAGCCTTTCGGAGGGATTTCAAGATATCACCAAGATTGAGTTCGAGGTACGTAACGACGACAGTCAACGTGCATCTTAGGTGGAGAGGCTGACGATCGGTAGCTCTCAGGCACAGATGCTCATCAGGAAATGTGGAGAAGGTACTGGGTTTAAAAAAGGTTCGGACGGCGCGCGATGCGTGCAAGGCGTAACCTGGCATGATGGGAATGGGGCCGGATTGATAGCTGCTGCAGGGCTTTGTCTCCCGGCCAACGCAATCGGATCCGATCGCCTCGAATGTCTGGTTGGTATTGGCCCTGAAGGAGAGCGAGGAAGTCTTGCGAACAAATTTCGTCTGATCTCAGCCCGGGCTCCTCCAGTGGCACCCAGCAATCGCTGCGCGCTTACCTCGAGCTCCCGCTGTCCGCATCTTACATTCTATTGAATGCAGGTCCAACTTTTTGTCTCAGATTCATCTCACTGGCAAAATGTTGACATGTCACCGAGACTCTATAGAGGCATTGAGTTCTTCTTCGGTCAACATGTCCGTTGCGGCCTGATCTCCACCGTTGTCGACCGACGGTTCAATGCCGAGCGCCTCGTGCATCCAACGTGCGACTCACAATCAAATGCTTGCGTGCCGTTTGTTTTTTGCGGGCCGCGGCAGAAAGCGGTTAAGTGCATGACAAGTTGCTAATTCAAAAAACCACGTCGCGTGTTCTCGACCGCTGAATGCAAGAAGCCTTCTATGACCGGTCTTCGCACGCGGAATCTGTTCTCGACACCGTCGGGGAGAATGGCCAGCGACAGGGTAAGCCCACACGAAGACAACAACGTAAAGGACAAAAGTATTTTGGTACCTGATTGCTCCAGGTCAGCATGGCCTCACCGCACCTCGCAGCCGGCGTGCAGAAAAGTTGTGGGTAGCAAACGGTTTCTCTGACCTCTTTGGACATGGTCGCAACGCTCCTGTGCCGCCCCGTTCAGGCCAGAGGCGAGATCCTGGCCTGTGGTTGGAGACGTCTGCCGGCAGACGGGTGACCGGACTTCAGTCCCAAATAGGCGGCTGTCGTCATGATCTGAACGAGGGCTGTCGGCCCTGTTCCCAGCAGACAAAATTTTGGGGGCACCTTGCCTGTTCAGGCCCGCCGGCGGCCAGCCCAGCCTTCAATCTCGAGCTCGGTAACGGCGTGCCGGGATCGAACGATCGCGGATTTGCATGTTCGCTCACGCGGCACGGAGATCGGAGCCCGCGAATGGGGGTGGGCGTGGTTGAGGTTCCTTCGCCGTTGCGACGACGGTTGGGGTATATTTCAGGTTGATTGCAAAAACAATGGCTTGACACGAACGGCGACGCTCGGCGTACGAAATAACTAATGCTCGAAAACATCGAGGCTTGCAGATGGTGAGAATTGGTGCCTGACATGCGCTGTGACAACACAAAGGGGCATGGGTCGCTGGTTTGCACTTTGCAAGGACCAGGACAGCCAAAGGTGGCCAGGAACAAGAACAGGGACGTGGGGACCACACAGGAGGGCGGCAAGGGCCAGACGCCAATCAGCAGCGGCTCAACGGCTGGCTTTGAAAGCCCAGGTCCGATTGGCGGCGCGGCTGAAAGCTTTTTCGCTCACCCGTCGTCGTCTTCCAGCCCTTTCTTTTCACGCCCGTTGCCAGTTAGAGGAAATGTGGTGCGTGACGAGTTTGAGCAGGCAGTGCCAACGTCGCAGACGCGACGATGCAACGAGTCGCGCAGTGGACAGGAGGGAGCAGCGAGTGTTTCCGCGTTGGAAAACGAAACGAAACTTGGCCGCGCCGTGTTTGTTTGGCCGTCGCTCCCCTTCCGCCGCGGCCAATTGGATAAGGGGTGCCTCTGGCGACATGACCAACCAACAGACACATGTTGGCAGTGTCATCCTGCAACGCACCCAAGGCGAGGCGAGGCGAAGGTGAGCGAGAGGGAGGGAGGATGCCGGCAGCTGTCGAACCAGCGCCGTTCAGGCACCGCCCCGTATGTCAGCGTGGGCGCCGCGGTCAAGCTCTCTTCCTCATCCTGCTGCTCCGTGGACCAGAGAGCCGGGTGGCACACGACCAAAGCGGCGAGAAAGCGAGCGGTCGCCGTCCCAGCGGCTGACAGGACAAGGTACTGAAGCAGCAGCAGCAGCAGGAGGAGCAGCAATATCAGAGGAGAGTGCAGAGGAGGCATCGGAGGTTCCTGCATGGCTGATTCACGGCGCGGTGCAGGCCAGGCGAGTTATTTCGCGATCATCCACCGACGACATGGCGCCGACTTGGCTGCTCGTCCGACGGCGAGACGTGGAGAGTCAGTCACGGACAGTCAGTGGTGGTGGTGGTGGTGGTGCCGTAGTGTCGAGACGGCGGCGCTGTTCGCACAAGAGCAGTGCAGCCACGCGTGCGACAAGTGCAGCCGGCCCGTCTGTCGAAACCGGGGAGGGTGCGGACGGCCATTATTCAGGAATCAGGTAGGCTAGGCGGGTTCGTTCCTGGGCCGTCGTCGCAGTCGCAGTCGCAGTCGCCGTCGTGGCCATCGCCCGCCCGCTGCTGCTGCTTTTGGGTGAGGACTGGGGTGGGCTGCTAGCGGCAGTTACCCTGGCCCGCGCCTGCCACGGTGCTAGCAGCAGGTGCAGCAGGTGCAGCAGGTGCAGCGTGGGAAGCCACTACCCACTCCCACTGCCCACCGTCGCCCACAAATGCGTCCCAGCCCGCCGTTCTTGTTCCCTCTCTGTCACTCGTCCAGCCCACGTCCAGCCCACGTCCATATCTTGTCGCTCCCTGCCCCGGTCGTCCACTCGCTGCCCTCTCGCTGCCCGCCTCTGTTGCGTTGTCGCTCGCTCTGCGCCTGCCCGCCCTGCCCTCGTCGCCTACCTCGCCCGCCTCGCCCACCTCGGTAAGGGCGTCTCACGTGCACCCGCCCCAAAGAGGACTCTGCCCGCTGACGCCGCGTCCAGCCCAGAAGCTTCGCGCAGGATAAACACCCCAAAGTACCTACGTGGACGCTCTGTCGTGGCACCCTCCAAAACCCCCGCGATCCGCCACTCGCTCCCAGAAGGGAACGCTCGACAGCGACCGTCGACGTGCCCGCCCTCTTAAACCTGGAATGGGACCCCAGCACCCATCGCCAAATTTCACGCCCACCTCCGTTTCGGGCAACCACCCACAACAACAACATGCGCGACCTCAAGCCGCTGCGTCTGCCCGCCCTCGTCGCTGAGCGCAATTCCTCGCGCACCTCGCTCACAATGGCCCACGAGCCCACGTCGTCCATCCACTCGACTGCTGATTCTGGCTTCTACTCGGCCTCGGAATGCTCGACTCCTCCTACGCCAAGTCTCCCGTCGCGTGGCCATCTCCGGTATCCCAGCTCAAACTCTTCGCTCTCGTCCAGCCCGCCCAACCACGAGCCCATTGAAGCCCTCAGTGCGTCTGGCAAGCTTCCTAAGCTCACCGAGGAGCCCGTCGAGCGCGAGGACGACTACGTCACGGGCTCATATCGCTGCTCATGTACGTTTGCACCTATGGTTCTTTATGACTCCAGGATATTAATTGCGCAATAGGCGACGAAGGCTTCTGCGAGCACAACCGGCTCCCGACGCGCAGATCCATCTTTGGCGCATGTGACCTTGCAGAGGACTATTTCAATGCCGAATTGGAGTCCCATATGGCCAAGCGGCGGCGATCCGTCGAATCAACCGCGCAGAGCCTCACCAACAAGATTGAGCGCAGATTTCCCTCCATCACGCGCAAGGTGAGAGCCCGACAGCGGTCTTCGACTCTCGCACGGACTTCTCGCAGCGCCACCCCTTCCAGAGTGTCGTCCACGAGGTCGTCGTCGATTACCAGCTCCATCCATCACTCGTTCGACATTACCGACAAGTTTCCGCCAACCCCTGCCCAGTGCAGCAGCGAGCAGCTAGATGAGTCGACCGCTTCATCGCCCATGGACGTGGCGAAGACGAACGCACTCGAGGCCGATGCCGACCCAGTGGACCCAGAACGCTTCGCAACGACGCCTCTATTGCCCCCACTTCTAGTCAAGACACGGCTTGACGACTTACCGGCACAATCGCCTCTCCAGTCGCCCACCATTGCAGATACAACGCACTCCCTGGTAGCTACGCCCGTCGGCACGCCTCCGGTCCGCGCGGCGTATCCTACCCCACCCCTCTCCTCCAAACCTTCGGTCTCTTCGTTCAAGCTGTCGCGTCCCGGACACCTGGTGCCCTCCAACGACATTCCGCCAATCATGCTCGCCGATCCCAACGACAAGTGGGCCATCAAGCTAGGCCACGCAAACTTTACCATCCAACCGGAGCCCTATGTGCCAGACAATTGTAACACGGCTTCTTTGCGACAGCTGTTTGCTGATTGGGAGCAAGCGCGCTGCAACTACACCAAACACCAAGTACGAACAGGTGAACATTTTGGCGTCACTTCCAAGACATACCTGCTCACAGAGCAAAAGTGGGCTGAAATAGACGCCGAGTGGAAGGCGAACCATGACTTGGCCGTCTCGCGTGCCACAGAGATTGGTGAGGAGCCCGAGCCAACGTCACCACTGGAACCAGCTCCGCTCAGCAAGATGCCGACGCTCAACGACCCACGCAGCGACGGCAAGTTTCCAAAGCTGGGTGACGAGGACATTGTTGGGCCCATGGTGCAGATTGCGTCACAGATCCACCAAAAAGTCCCTTCGCCCCGAAAACGCGCCTTCCTACAGTTCTTTCGCGATCTCAAATTCCCAGGTTCTCTACTAGGAAAATCGGCAGCTGGGATCCGTACTGCCAAGTAGGCTCGGCTCTCTTCCCTGCCGATACATGTGCGATTAAGTCTCAAATCGCAATGTTTGTAACATTACTCGTTACCCATGGTCAACGAGGCACGACGTGTATGACGGTGTTCGCTGCAGATATGTGCAGCTCATTCGAGCCACGACCGCTCCTTATCACGAGTCTCCTATGTCAGCCGCAAGGCGTGTAGAGGTTTCCTAAGTCACTGGTACCGGTATCAGCGGAGCCCTTCACTGGGCACGCATTTCGGAGTCTTAACACGGCAACGGTTTAAAGAGGTTCTCCAGGCATGGTCACGCCGCGGAGGCTCTACAGCCAAAAGTTTTCTTCTTTTCGATTTGTCTACTGTTTAGTATCTAATTTCTTTTGTCTATTGTGCAGAGAGCATTCGGCGGCTAGACCCTTCGGTGGGCAAGCGCAGTCGCGGGTCATCGGAACAGGCACCCAAAAAGCGGTCACGAGAAGTCTGTTTCGGCATGGTCATGTACAACTATAATGGATGCATAGATGTGGACACGAGGCGACCTATTCAATTAGGTGAGACTCGTAACCCGGGAGCAAGACTCGGGAGGCGGGCGGTTTAGTTGCATCCAACACAGTATGGAATTGAGACGAACCAAGTTACAACAACTCATGCACTCTTTCTCTGACGACGGTGGCATTGGGCGCCTCTTTTTGCCATATGAAGATTGTATACGGCTCACGGATTCCATGAACGGGTTGAGAAAGCCGTGGCAGTGCAGCGCAGTGCAAGCGCAGTGCATGTGACGGGCGCCGCGGACACGGCCCAGCTACGTTACTGTACGTCAGGACACAGCTCGCGGTACCAAAGCAGCCGTGCTGCTCTCTACATGTGACAAGCCTCCATTCGCATCCTACCTAGACTCCTGCGTCGGCGCCGTGTCTCGCGGCCTCTGTCCTGTCATCTGTCTCGTGCCTTGACACCTGCCATGTACATGATTCCGTCCGCAGGCAATGGCACAATGGGGGAGGGCGTTCAGGCATGGGGCTTCTGGAGTAGTCGGTTGGGCAGTGTGTGCTCCGCGGCCATGTAACACGGTGGAGGCACTGTGATGCCCGAAGTCGGGACCGATCTGGATGGTGGTGGAGGCGTGTGCGGATGATTGCCTGTTGATCGACACTCACGCTGATCGGCGAGAGATTTGCTCGAGGGAGCATGGTGGCGGCCTTCATCGTGAGTGAGATGCTCTAGGTGCGTCGTTGAATGCAGACGCGCGCCCCTTCTTTGCTACGTTTCAAGGAGCCGACGTGTAGAAGAAGTGGCGTGCACGGGAAGCGACTGCGCAGCTGTCAAGCCCAATGAGCAGTGTGTATTCTCATGTTGTATGTCTAGCATCAAGCATAACATGTACTCAACTGCACTCTTCACACACATACACAGCTTCTGCTGCAGATTGTTCTATTCCGGATGCACGCTGAACGTGCACCTCGCTCTTCATCTCACCGAGCAAGCACGTCATCCGTCTCCCCATCCGTCACCGTCAGACATTCTCTAGACGCATATCCCCATCTGCATACGCCATGCCAGACATCATCTGACATGCCATGCCTCACCCCCAGCCTCAACCTCGCTTGCAGCCCGCAACTCAACAAACACAAAGTCGGTGTTTCAGGCTGGCTACACAACCTCGCCCTTCATCGCCTACGGCCGTCGTGCCCCTTGCCTCGACCACTGGCAGCGCTCGGTTAGGATCGAGCAGGGAGAAAGCGAGGGACGGCCCATCCGTATCCCCGGTTTTCGGTTGGAAGAGTGCAGATGGGGAATCAGTGCGTTGATGGGGGGTAGGTTTTGGCGGCTGGGAGGCACATACTGGCGTATGTCGTGTCTGCCTCGGGAGGCTGGCCACCGCGGACTTTTGATCGGTGAGGTTTGCTTTGAACACGCATGGGGACAGAGGTGAGGTGGAGGCTTGTAGCGGGAGGCTGGACGCACGCCGAGATTGACGAGGTCGGCGAGAAGGGAGTTGGGGTACAAGATTCAATGTTCGAGCGGGGAAAGGTCGTGCATGGGAAAACGGCAGGGCACAATACATTGATGTTGTGTTGAGGAGGGCGTCTGATTGAACAATCAGTACTACGAACACAAATGGTTAGGGATTTGTCTGTTTTCGAGATGTTGGTAGTTGGCAATCGACCAAATCTCAAGACTCCGCTCTATCAGCAATTTGAAAGAAATCATCGCGAATGCCCGAAATGAGGCAACTGTATCTGCTATCGAGAATGGGAGGGCCTCTAAGCTTCTACCACTCCGGGCTCTTTGTCGAGAAAGGCCTGACTGTCCTATCTGGCCTACGAGCTGCTAGGCTCACTGAGTTTCCTTGACGGGCGATTGAGAGGTTGCGAAAGCGAACGACAGATAGGACCTAGCTTCAACAACCCAACCCTTTGCGACTGAGTCTCATGTGGACAGAGCTTTTGTTATCGAGTGAAAAGGGATCCTTGATGAGTTCACAATAATTGGTACAGGACTAGTTGCAAAGGGCTAAAATACATCATGAAATGCCTAGGCCAGGTACATACACACTTCAACCCGCATCAAACATTCATTCTGACCATCTGTCGAATGAGCCTAGGTATTATATCGGTCTCAGAACCCTTGCTTTTCTACGACTCAATAGATAAGCTTCCCATCTCAGTCGTGGCGAAGAGTTCTTTCAGATTATCGTCGAGCCATTTCACGTCTTCGGTACTTTGGCCAGGACCTGCTCAGTTAGTAACATGAATGAAGCTCCAGGCAGATGATGCTTACCGCCAGCCCAGTGTCCCCAAATGCTGGGGAATACCTTGAGCTCTCCAATTCCGGGTCGCATGTTTTCGACCTCGATTTCCGAGTCTTCGGGCGGAAAGTACAGATCTGTCTTGGATGGAAGCACCAGGGTTTTCGCCTTGATGCCCTGCATCGCCGCTTTGAAATCCCCATTGTACGGGTCTTGCTGCGAACAGTCGCCGGCCTGCCACGTATGTGCCATGACTAGCATATTTTCCGGATCCTTGGATAGCGCCCAGGACTCCCAGAAGTTGACGAGGAAATCGTCCAAATCCTTGAATCCGAGTGCTGTCTCGTGGAGTTTCTCCCTGTAGAAGGCTTGACTGAATCCCCATCCAGCGTAGACTCGGCCGAGAGCCTTCAGTCCTGTCGACTTTGTCGATTCGGTGAACGAAGAATATCCAAACTTTTCTGTATGTACATCTGGCTGAGCAACACCAGACGATGATGTCCCTTTGGCAGCGTACAAGGCTGACTTCACACCTTCCAAGAAAACCTGGTTGTGCAGGCTGGTCTTTGCACTGCCACAAAAAGGCACGGCGACATCCATGAAATCGGGGTATTGTGTTGCCCACTGGTATGTCTGGCCCGCGCCCATGGACCATCCGAGAACTGCTTTGGCATGGTTGACTCCCAAGTGTTTGGTCACGAGTTCGTGTTGCGCTCGTACGTTGTCGTAGAAGAGAACGTCCGGAAAAGGTCGGAGCTTCGGCATGTTAGATGGAGAGGACGACTGCCCATTGCCAAAGAGAGCGGTGATGATGATGTAGTATTTGGATGGGTCGAGTGTCTTGTCTGAACCTACGAGCCAAAGATTGTCGGAGATGACTGAGAACAGTTAGTGAGGAAGCGTGCGACGTAAGCCTCCTGAAGAAGCTACTTACGACCGGAATACCATGATGGGTAGATGATGGCTGGCAGCTTTGGATCCCCAAAAGTCTTATACGCAATCCAGGCATCTGGAATAACGCCTCCTGATTTCAATGAGAAGTCGCCAAGCTTGTAGGTTTCGCATTCGTTAGCCATAGTGAGCTGCTTGACTATTCGGGTTCAACAGATGCAAGATGCCCTCGGCGAAAAGACCGTCGATTTATACGCTCCAATTCTCTATATCACCATCCACCGCAAGTGAAGTTGCTTGGTAAGGTCTTTGGGTTCTCCCGAAAGATGTCCGAGCCTCAATAGCGACAAGCAGAGTCAGACGAGGCCACTACCGGTAGGTCAGTCAGAAGTCAGAAGTCAGAAGTCAGAAGCGTCGCAGCAAGGCATGCCCTCTATTTGTCTTGTCCAACCCCCAAGCTTATCACAGCTTCATATCGTAGGCGTAGGCGTAGGCGGGGTAGCTTGCCCAAAGAGGGGTCGAGCTTGCAGTTTCCGATATCGCGGAACTGCTGCTCGACTTCCCGGAACGGATCCGCTTCGGCAGAGTGCTGTGCGCATTGCAATATCTGAGTCCTGTACCCACAACGCCTGAAGAAACCTCCGCCTCAAGTGTCAAACTCGCCTCTTACTCGTATAGCCACAATGTCCACCTCAGCCGGCCCCTCGGGGTCTAAGATGGATGCCGAATCCGAGGTCAAGCGCAACCCACATCCAGATTTCAAAGGCGTCGAGGCTTCACGCCCGCCTTTCGATCCCACTTCCTCATTCCACTTCGTGCAGACTCCCAAACCAGACTGGCAGCCCGGCGACGGCGCCAACGACAAATCCAAACTGCATCTCAACCACCGCGAGATCGACCCCTACCAAGAAGGCCGTCCTATTGTCCACAACTATAAGCTCCTCATATCCGGCATCGTGCCTCGACCCGTGGGCTTCGTGAGCACGCTCACCGAAGGTGGCAAGAGCACAAACCTGGCCCCCTTCTCGTACTTCAATCTCATCAACCATGACCCGCCGCTCTTCATGCTCGGCTTCTCGGGAGGGTTCCAGCGCCCCAAAGACAGCCTGTCTAACCTCGCTGCGACCAAAGAATGCACCCTAAATATTATATCCGAAGACTTCATCGAAGCGGCCAACTACACATCTCTGAATTGCCCGCCGGATGTGAGCGAGTGGGCCTTCAGCGGGCTGACGCCGGCAAAAGGAAGTGTGGTCAAGTGCGATCGGGTGAAGGAGGCCGTCTTCAGCATCGAAGCCGTCTTGGTGGAGACGCGGGAGTGGGAGAGTAAGGTCACGCCGGGCAAGAAGAGCGGTGTGCTTGCGATTGTCGAAGGAGTGAGGTTCTGGGTTAGGGAGGATGCGATTGACGACGAGGGCACAATGATCGATCCAAAGGTACGTTTGCTGGTGTGGTCTCTGAAGAGATCCGTGGCGCAAAGTCTGACAAGAAATAGGTGTTAAAGCCGGTCTCTCGTCTGGGTGGTATTACGTTTGGGCGGACGACCGAGGCGTACGAGCTGCCGCGCCCTACGTTCGATGAGGTTACGAAAGACCCTGAGGTAGCGAAATTAGCGGCACCAAAGGGAAACGGACAGTAGTTATTCTAGTTCCCGATGCTTTGAACTTGGTTCTAACCGTTTAAGCTTCTTAGAGAAATTGTGATGGACTGCGTGGATGGGATAAGCCTCGCAAGGTGTGAGCATCGCAAACTAGACCTTATAAACTGGAGGATTTGCTCAAGATCTATTCAAGATGGAATGTTGAATATGACGAGTCTTTGCATATGCATGCTCGTTGTCACCATACGTGTGTTCGCCACCTGAGAATCCCGATCGAAGGCCACTCCTAGACGGAGAATGAGTACCTCCTGGAGATCCAGAAAATGTCTCTCGAGGCATTCGTAATCTATACGAAAGCCAATCGCACCCTTTTCTTTTCCGTAATGAAGTCCTTCTATCAGGGCGTTCGGCTTCAGGAGAGCAGTGATGGCGGCCTGTACTAAGTTGTGAAGCCGTTTGTGCTCAACGAATTACGAAAACAGAGAACAACTACCTAGGGGGCGACCGTACAGCACAATGCAGCAATACCTAGAACAGGATAATCTTCTACGTGTCTCACTTGATTAGACCAGGGTACAACAAGCACTGTGAGTTCTACATAGCAACATGCACGCAGCTGACGCTCGCAAGGACAGCCTCATCAAAACAGCCCACGTATGTTTGCAGACTGCTTTTCCCCAATAATGATCGCTGCCATTGTTGAAACCAGGCTGGAGCTCTGATTCGGCTCTTTTGACAGCCGATGCCCGTTCACGAGGGTTGCGTATATTGAATCAGCACAGCGTGTAACATACACTGAGCTCAGTTGCGAGTCGCGGTCTCGCAGAAACTCAGTGTTATAAGCCAGACTGTCAGACTTCGCGCTTCTCGATCGGCGCTTGTGATCTAAAGATGGTTTTTGGCTTACAACGTATGACCCGGGACGTGTTGGGTCGTCCCGCACCCTTTCCCAGGCAATACGGACCAGATGTTTGCACGGAATGAATGGCATCATTATTTTACAGAAACAGAATCATGTTCGTCTGAAAATCTCGGACACTTCGCATGGTGGACAAGGTGGAAGGGCGCGCATGTGCATTGGAATCGGCTAACTTTTTCGTACCTTCCCACTAGTAGCAGATTGGGCTTCCTGCACGTATACACACAAGCTGTCAACGTACTGCAAACAACAAGTCCTTGGTAGCCTCCGTAGACTCGTACGAGCCATTCATTGCGTAATCAAAGAAGGGGCTATCCAGGGCGGCGGGGTTAACGGCGGGGTTAGGCGGTCCGGGGTCGGCTCAATTTGAAGTCATCACCCATCAGCACTTCCTATCCACCATGATCATCACCGCCGACGCGACGGAGCAAATTCATTCGTACGCCTCGTCGTTACTCACTGAGACGGCTGAGTCAGTGCTGAGTTCCCTCTCGACCAGTCAGCATTGACTAACTAGCCGGACAGACCGATCCAAAGGGGGCGGAAACCCGTACCTGTGCGCGACTTTGCAGGGATTGTTTGCACACTCAGCCTTGCGCAGAGAAACAAGCTTTCTACATTTTCCTAATTAGGGCTCCAATTTTGTGGTGGCCGTGAAGCCCATCGGAGGGCTGAGCGTCCACCGAGGGCCCCCCGAAGCTTGCTGAGCTCAAATCTGTCTCAAGAAGATCTCTTCCCTTAGTTGACCTAGGGCTGCTAATAAAAACGTGCTCCAAAACCACGGCCAGTGCTTCGTAGGCAGGTGGGAACTCGCGAACAGCAACGAGATACATATAGTCGCCACTGGGAAATAGAAGTCGCGCAAATTTGCACACATTTACCATTCGTGGTCAATCATCTTCCAGTATCAACCGAAAGGGTATCACGGCGTCTTCACCATCATTCGCCGAAGTAGTAACACTTTGGCAAAAAGGGTCGTCGTCAACATTTGCCGTTTCGGGCGAAAATGAATTTCACCTTCGTGAGTGGACCGGTTACTCCCAATGCATTCCATTTGACGAGACTAGGTTACGCACAAGGGGGCACGACCAGAGAAAAGCGAACTCGTCAAGTCGCATGTTATGCGAGAGTCCCAAAGGAAGCGAAGGGTAGGCTGGAACTGAAGTGAAGCAATACCTTCGATGATGTATGCTGACTTTCATCAATCTGCATAGGAAGCTAAGCACCGCCGAAATCGTATGCAAAAAGTCTCATGAAGTTGGTTGACCTCACTGATATGTTCAGGTTTGTCTCCTGGCTCCAGAGAAACTACAACCCCGCCTGATACGTCCGACCCGTCGGCGCTAGTACCGACTACTACCGATTCCGTGGGTGTATTAACTTTACCACGACAAAGTGAGACAAGTCTGTTCGATTTCAGCCCTTTCGATGACAACGAGAGCTCCAGAGAAGGCATGCACGCTGGACCGAGCCCGATCGATTACAATTTACTCAATTTCGTCGAGCCTCCGGCGCTTGGCGATGTGGGAGATATTCGTTTCACTTTCAATGATGATATCGCATCTCCTTTCAGACCGGCGAGTGCAACAACGACGAACAGCAATACTCTACAAGCATTTGTTGGACATTTCGGTGCTTTACAGTCCATTGTACCAACTGCGGACCATCATGCATACGCGTCAGATCAGTTGTTTGCCCCTTTGATACTACAGCCATCGTTACTTCATACCACACTGTCGGAGCAAAACAGTCCTTCTGATCCCGCATGGATGCGAGAATCTTTGTTCGAGAGAGTCGTCGAAGTCGCAGCATACTGTACGTTACTGTCCAACGACTAAAAAGCCCATTCGTCTCGTTCTGCGGGAATTATGACGGCATGCACTAGTTCACTGATTGATACTGCCTCTAGATGGAAACACTTACCTTGTCGAGAGGCCCGGATACCCGCCTGTCAACCCTTGCATGTTCTGGCAACAAATGGCGCTATCGAACCCCAGAGTCCTTCTCACTTGTGCACTATTCTACTGCGCTTATCGCGACGTGGTTCGAGGAGAGACTGGAGATGATCACCACTACTTTAAAGCAAAAGCTTTGCAACTTATCAACGATGCAATGCAAGATCCACGTACTGCGGTGGCAGATGACAATATCTCGTCCGTACTTGGGCTGACCATGTACGAGGTAATATTATCTTTCGAATCATCGAGCATTGATAGGGAGCTCACGTTGATCAGAACATACACGGAAGTGACCTGATGGTGACGCACTTTCAAGGTTTACGACAGATGATTGATATGCGCGGAGGGATCAATAGTCTCCCTTCCGAGCATGGTGAGCACCTGAAGGAGATGACCTTGATGTGCGTGCTTCTCCCCAAAAAAAAAAAAAAAAAATTTTCGTTGACAATTATACACTAGGCAAGACTATCTACACGCGATATGCTCCAACGTGCCACCTGTTATGGTAGAAATCGACGCCCCTACACTAAGACATGTCCGAGGGCCTGGTATCGAGTACTTCTACCCACAATCTCCCCTCCGCATAATCAACGATTGCGCCTCCCCTCCTATGAAGCCCGAACTGCAACTACGTTTCGAGCTGGTTAAATACGCGTTCGACGCTTTCGAGATGCTGTGCATCGAAGCCTTCGACCCGGACACAGCCGCGGAAGACGCAAAGGACTTTCAAGTTCGAAGAGACGCTTTCTGGGACATGTTGATGCGAGACGAAAGAGAAGAAATACCCTCGAACAAGCTAGATAAAGTACAAGAGGCAATCAGGTTGGCCTGCAAGATACACTTTCGCGCTGTTGTGCTTAGGACTCAGCACGAGGATGCGAGAAATGAAAATGATACGAAGAAGTTGCATGAAGTGATACGAATGATTGACAACAGCTTCTGGAAGGTGGGACATTACATTTATGTTTGGATGTAAAGACGAAATGACCTTTGATTGCGTGGAATGGCTGTACTGACGCAAAACAGACTGCTCACTGGCGGGGCTGCGTCGTGTAACTATCCCGACCACCGCCCATATTTCGTTAGCGAAATCATGCGGCTCAGTTACAGCATTGGTTTGTACGACTGGCGAGTGTACAGGCGTAGGTTTCCAGGCTTGCCTTTTACGCGTTGAGTGGCTTACTGGTCAATAGAAATACTGGGCAACTTCTTGTGGTTGCAGCATTTCCTGCGGCGAGAGAAGTCGAGGTCGCGGTCGCAAAGCGCAGGCTTGGAGCAAGATGGTAGCTAGATAGATACCACTGTAGA
Organism: Polyplosphaeria fusca; assembly: GCA_010093805.1. Lineage (NCBI taxonomy): Eukaryota > Fungi > Ascomycota > Dothideomycetes > Pleosporales > Tetraplosphaeriaceae > Polyplosphaeria > Polyplosphaeria fusca. The sequence continues at coordinate 489 of ML996394.1, read as the reverse complement.
TCAGTTGCGCTGTCTTTTCACACGATCCATTCTGAGTGATGTGTACCAGGCCAGGCCAACCGTATGATGGTGCCAATAAACCTAATGTTGAATCAATGTGTATATGCACAAGGCTCGCATCAAAGGATGTCTCTGTCCATGACTCGGGTTGCAAACTATGTACAGTGAAAACTCGGTGGCGCGATACGCGGCTTGGCGATATCCTTGGCTTGGCGATAAGTTTTCAGCTCCTCAATTATTTTCTCACCAAAATATATGCATCTCGCGATACTCGCGATATCGCGAGGCTGTCGACCAATTATCGGCACATTGAGAGCCAATCATGGGCCGTTTTATCCTTACTGACGAGCAGCGCCGCGCTCTACGGCAGTGGTATCAACGCCAGCCACCCTCTAGAAGGCAGATTGACGCAATCAAGTGGTTTGAGCGTGAACACGGCCACCGCCTTCGTCAATCAACAGTCTCCGACACCCTTTCAGAAAAATACAG
>ML996393.1:0-14096 GCA_010093805.1 Polyplosphaeria fusca | reverse complement strand
TCGAAACTGCTCTAGACTAGGTAGTTTTAGCACAGCCCCACTCCGCATCAGATTTTTGAGACCGAAAAATTGAAGAGAGTCAATGACGCTATACTTAAAACAGCTCTTCACCGGGAGGGCATTGCACACCGTACTGGGTTTTGTTAATGTTCCACCGCCAATCAATCTCGGATTCGAGCGAATAGTTTCTTGTGATCCCAAACTTGACTGCGAACGGGAAAGTCGATTCCACTTCGTTCGATTATTCGACTGTATTCTACGTGCTTTAGCAACTTTTGAGACAGACATGAAATTCATTGAAGACTGCACTACAGACAAAAGACAGGGCCAGCAATTCAGAGACTCGGTTGGCCATACTTGTTTGGCGCTAAGCCCTTGCCTAGGTTGAAGCTCTGGCCGACGTAACATGCTGAGCATGTGTCAAGACTCTTATCCCTCTCCAATATTCTCTCGCGAATTCTCGTGTAAAAAAATAAGACTCTGCCGGAGTCAGCAGATTATCTTCACCATAATACCCCTCAACATACTCGGAGTTTTTCGACCTTCTGTTTTGTGATATTGCTTTTGCCACTAGCGAAGCCTCCATATGTGAGCTGCAGCTTTCGAAATTGCCGATTCTGAACACTCTGCAAACGTTTTACTATATGACTAGCATCGTGGTCGAACGTCGCATACCTTCTCGACAGTCTTGTTCATGATATAGCGCACAATGGTAACGGGTCGTTCTTGGCCAAGCCTGACCACGCGTCCAATGGCCTGACTTTCGACCGACGGATTCCATTGAGGCTCGAGGATATGGATCCGGTTGGCAACGGAAAGGCTATTCAATCTGGGAGAGGTCAGTCCGTATGCATCGGAAGGAACATATCGGAGGAGATTTACCCAACGGCACCGGTTCCTAGCGTCATCAGAAGGACTGGAACATCAGACCGCTCCTGGAACTGAGTGAGAGCAGTCTTCCGCTTGCTAAAGAGAAGAGAACCATCAACTCGAAGGAATGGTATGTTCTGGGCTTTGAGAAGGTTGCCGGCAATGTCCAAGGACTTTTTCCAGAAAGAGAAGACGACGCTTCATGGATCAGCTGGTTTCGCATGTACTAGGGATATGGGAGTAACCTTTTGCCTTCATCTTTGTGAGTTTCAATATCCCGACAGAGCGCAAGCAACTTGGAGGGACATTTATTAGGAGAGAGGACGTCTTCATTTCTCTCGGCCACCGCAGATTCCTGACTGTGTGTTGATCTGCAGATGGGACATTGTTCGCGCTTTCCAGTTTCACTCCTCCATAGTGGTATGCAGTCACTACAAATAGCGCGACGACAACGAGTCAGAACAGCAGAATCATGGTTATCGGACCCTGCTATGGACATAATGTCACAGGAGCAATAGTAGCAAGTTGCCTGATCGCTTTGCTGAAGGAGACTAAAGGCTTCTCCTGGGTCCATGGATTTGGGGGAAGAAGGGGTACATTCCTCGTCGTAAACACTCCCGTTGTTGCAGAACAATCGCAGCTGAAGCAGAATCTCGAGGACGTTCTGGTGCGCTTCCTTGACCTTGTGTCCGCTGACAGCTAGATCGAGCGCCTCCTTGCAAACACGCTCAATCCGGGAATATTTCTCTCGCTCCTCCATGGTGAAGTCTAGCCAGTAGGTGTATGTCGTAGACTGAGTGATTGGAAGGACTGCCTTGGTCCGCCGTAAACAAACTGAGCTCAGTAGGGCCCGCAAGTTGGTATAGTCGCTACCCCTATTCGCCTTCTTCTGCTGAATTGGCATCGTGATATGGCGTTTAAATTGCGCAGCGTCTTCTAAGAGTGGCAATTTCAAGAATCTTATCAGCGATCCGAGGTCGTCGAGTTCATTTTGGATAGGCGTTCCGGTAAGGCACCATCGTACATGAGACTGGAGGGCGCTGACGGCTCGGAATTGTTTGGTTGATGGATTGCGGATGACATGGGATGCAAGATGTCAGCCGTTGGAGCGTTATGATATCTTTGGTATGCTCACCTTCATCCAGTACGATGCGATACCAATGGACTAAATGAAGAAGACTACGATTTCGAGCGAAATCTGCCGCAACCGTGCCATATGTTGTCAGGATAACATCATACTGAAGTAGGAGTGGATAATCAATTTTCCGACTTTGGCCATGAAACTTGTAGTGACTCAGGGCACCGGGTGTAATATGCCTGTATCAGCTTAGCGAAACTTTGTGGCTTCATGACGGGGCGAGCATTCTCCACCTATTGATTTCCTCAATCCAGCTATCCATTAGTACTGACGTGATTTTAGCCTAGGTTGCTAGCGAGCTGTTAGAAACTTACATGCAGATGGAACGAGCACTAAGGTAGATTTCGCAGCAATCACGCCTTGACCTGTTGATCCCACATTAGTCATAGCGCGCGCATAGGCAAACCCTCGATCCAACGATCCCGCAATGGCGGAAAGCATGGTCAGCGATTTTCCAAGCCCCATTTCATCGGCGACAATCCCGCCTGCACAGTCTTTCACAGTCGGACTCTTCGCGCCAGTAATGACGTGCTGAAATCTACTCAGTGCTGTGGTTAGCAATATTCCAGGCAACCTCTCGTAATATTCCAAAGGAGACGCACAAGGATAGGCCGTTTTCGGTTTGCCGCTGCTCCCAGAGAGTTCTAGAGGAGAGCGTGGAATTTGTTTCCCGTTGTAGAATAAAGTCTAGCCCCTCTTTCTGATGACTAAGGATACATTAGAAGCTTCACCTTTGAGAGGACTGGTATATACCTCAGAAGAGCTGTCGATATCTGCGGAACAGCAGATGCCTGAACCAGACCATCCTGGCAAGCGAAGACATCCAGAATCCTATCGAAATCCAACAGGAAGTCATCTGTTTGGGTTAGGGCTAGATCGTCTTCAGGCAAGCCTTCCTGAACTGCTGGAGCCTCGATGATCGAGAAATCTCCAAAGGAGATAGCCGGAAGGTCCAAACACTGAGGATTTTCATAGCAGAATCCTGGTGGTATATGGTCTGGGTCTTGCAGGAAAAAACCGCTTGCCGCAAGATTCGCTGCGACCACATCCGCTTCGAATCGGTATCCAAACACGAGTACGTCTATCGAAGAGTATCGTGAATCTGCGCTCGCATTTGACAGATCAACAGCTTGTAGCCAAGACTGTGAGTTGACAGATCCTTCGAACCGTATCAAATGTGCTATCTGTAGACCGACAAGTGAACGAAAGGATTTCATATTTAGGACTGCTGCAACCTGCTCAGAAGGTGCAAGAACATCGCAGCGGTCCTCTGCAAATGACAACTTCAGTCTTGTGAAAATAGGAGCTTCCTGCGAAGGCAGTCGAGTCGAAGATAGGACCATGACTCGGTTGAGGTTCATTCTTAAGCGCACCTGCACGTCGGCTATCTGTGTGCGCTTTAATGGACTGGCTCCTAACATAATTTCAATAACGAACATACCATGCCAAAGCAAACCTCTTCCGCCATTAGCTCCCCATATTCGGAAGAGCCCGTAGGGTCTATGTAAATAGTATTGACCCAACCAGGATCGATAGCATCGTTTACAGCGGAGCTTCCCATGCTGCCTAGGTTAACTGTGTTGCAATTTATGATACTGAGCTTCGGTGTAACTAAGCCATACTTAACCTGATCATATGTAGATAATTGATCACCGTATCCCATGGAGTGCACGCTTGCAGCTTGAGAAAGGTCACATTGGTTTTGCCAAATCGGGATTTCAGGCAGATGTACGCGCGTATTTGGCGAAGATTGTGATTCGGGTGTTATCTCGTGGGCGGCGGTCCATGATCTCTTCTGTCCAATGCTCTGATCCAGGGAATATCTTCCAGTCATCCTCTTTTTGACCGTAATTGAAGAAGGCCTTACAATAGGTAAGGAAAGGATGAAGGGTATGAAAACTAGGGCTTTGCTAGGCTGCCAAAGGTATGCCTATGCTTAGCTACAGCCTAGTCATGGCGCGCCCGTGTTTTGGCGCGGCTCGACCGTAGCTGGACGCAGCAACGCGCTCTTTCCTCAATTCTTTTAACAGGCACCTAAGTCAGCCTCGATGCCTTGTATGGCACGCATTGTAAAACGCCGCGTCTCGAAGCATCAGCTGAGTTTGTGGGTCCGATGTTCGTTCGAGACATGTGGATCGTGGGGCTGTGAACGCTCAACCGGTGAACTGATCTATGCGCTGGCGCCCGGAAAGTGACGCGCCACGGATTATTAATCCGAGCAGCATCCCTCGAATCTTCTGCACCACACCGCACATTACGATGCACTGCAGGCTCACAATTCATTATGTCCAATAAGCAACCTGTCATATGCGCACTGCCTCCACAGTATCGCCCCTTTAATAACGCCTTGACCGCTGACCAAATGCATCCGCCAGTACCGCCCAAACAAGCTTTTCGCACTGAAGCGCTCAGCAACGTGCCTCTCAAACAACAAAACGGTCCTTAGAGTGCTCAAAAATTCACTTCGTTTTTCCACAACAGTCGGGCACAATGGCAAACCCGCCGCTGGTCGGCCTCTCCACTTTCCAAAGGTCCCTGGATGCTTTCAAAGCCAGCGCGGGGCTCAGTCAGGCCGAAATAGCCGACTTTCAAATGACATCCCTCACTGATCTCAAGCTTCAAATTTCGATCATTCAAAATGATCAGCGCAAGGGCAAGAAAATGCTTTATTTGAAGCGCCTTGGCCCTTTCTTAGATGCTATGGAGCAGTATGGCAAGATAGTTGAAGTGTATCTGAACGTTTCCGACATTGTAGCCTTCGTATGGGTCCGTTGAGGATGCAAAAAACTCCAAAAATCATAACGACGCTAACATTACCAGGGCCCTATGAAATTCCTGCTCATGGTAGCTAAGAATTACGCCGATGCGTTCAATGCCTTACTCGAGGCCTACCTTGAAATTGGCGAGAACATACCGCAATTAACCCAATATCAGCAGTTGTTCGAGACAAATCCGTACATGCAATTGGCACTGGCTTCTATCCACGAGGATATTCTTGAGTTCCACAAGGAAGCGCTCAGATATTTCAGACAACGCAGTATGCCGGCCACTTGCAGTCAAGTCCAGCTTCAACTAATTGGTAATCAGAATGGAAAGAACTATTTCATGCGACATGGCGCTCTTTCAGCAATACTGTAGCTCATCTCAGTAAGAATTTGCATCGACACAAGAATCTCATCGAAAGTCAAGCTTCAATCATTCAATTTGAAGCATTGCAAGATTTGCGTACGCAATCACAGAGACATTTTGAAGAGCAAAACATGGCTGAGCTCGATCGGAGGCGACTGAGTGTCCTGCAATGGCTTTGTGCTGTAGATGTGCAAGCTCGGCAGGAATATGTTGCGAGATTAAGATATGGCCGTACTGGTCAGTGGCTTCTCAATGATCCGAGGTTTGTCAAATGGTTCAGCATTGACTATTGTGCCGAGCCTTTGCTCTGGCTCAACGGCATTCCTGGAGCGGGTGAGTTAGCTCTCGAACTTCTGTGACTCTGCTCATGTCTGCAGGTAAAACTGTTCTTGCTTCGCTTGTCATTCAGAAATGTCGTGAATTACCTAAAGCGAAAACAGGCTTCTTCTACTGCCGCCATAGCGACAATCACCGCAGTGCATTCGTGGGCGTTGCAAGAGCAATTCTGTCTCAACTGGTCGCAGAAAACGAGTTGCTCTTACAATATTTGTACGTCCAGGCGGCAAACAGTGGTGAAGTTGTTCTCTCAAGCAGTACTACAGCAAAGGCCTTGTTGATGACCGCCCTGGAAACTTGCGACAAGAGTCAGAAAACATACATTGTCATAGACGGACTGGACGAATACAATCGTGAAGATCGCAAGGAAATCACTACATGGTTTAAGGAACAAGTCAGAAATGTCCCTGCGAGTGAGTTGGGCGCGATCAGGTGTCTGTTCATAAGCCAGGATGATGGATATGCTCGAAAAGATCTCTCCGACTGTTCTCAGATTAAACTGACTACAAACAACACCCGGCAAGATATCGAAGCGTACTGCAAAAGCTGGCATCAACTCATAGCACAAAGATTTGGGCCTCTCCATCCGGAAGAGCATAATATCACAGAGATCATTACCGCAAGAGCTCAAGGTAGATCGATCTAGTAACCGCGCCTTAGACTCGCATGCTGATAGATTAGTAGGAATGTTCCTCTACGCGAAGTTGGTGACATGGAACCTCTACGAGCAGCCCAATAGAAAGAAGTTCTTGGAAGAAATTCGCCCAGACAGATTGCCCGATGGCTTAGAGCAAGCGTAGGTAAGAGTCTGTGCTACCCAAACTACACTGACGGTGCGAAGTTACGCTCGAATCATTGAGCGAATTATTGGACCAACCGTGCAGCCTAGATCTCGGAGTGAGAATGCAAAGAAGCTTCTCGGCTGGCTTGCATGTGCAAAACGCACCCTGAAATGGCACGAGATTCAAGGTGCTGTCTCCATTGATCTTGAAGACGGTACTATAAGCTCAGACTTACAATTTCGAGGTGACTGTAAGGACATCTGCGCTTCACTTGTTGATATCGACACGGACGGGTCTGTAGTCCTCGTGCATTCAACTGTGAAAAGGCATGAGCTTTACTTCAGCATTTCAATGCGTCTGCTGATATAGACAGATATCTTATTGACAAAGGACACGTCTGCGTACCAGAGGTCGAGTTCCACCTAGCGCACCTTTGCTTGGCGTATCTGAGCTTCGATCAATTTCTACTTGGCGCATCACAAGCTGCTATCCAAAATGCGCTGTACCAGGGAGACTATGCTTTCACCGAATACGCATCCTGCTTTTGGGCTCTTCATTTAATCGCAGGGCTCCGTGAAATATCATCGCTTCCATTAGGAAAGACAGAAGAGTTGATTGAAGCTATCAGCGTGTTTTTGGAAGTCCAATGGGCATCACCAATTAAAACCCTAGGGGTGTCTAAGACAACGGAGGACAGTCTTTCGGCATTGGCCCCCTACGAGTTCTATAACAACATATGCCAAGCCGTCGTCTCCACCAAGAACCAATTACTCCCAACCGGAAAAGGCCCTTCTGACGACGAGGCACTTCACCTCGCCGAAGTCATCCAAGCAATAAGAAAAGAACTGGAAACTATCGGCTCGGCTCAGAGTACAACACCAGCAGAGAAGCAGGTGCTCGAACAGTTCTACTCCTCTAACTGGTACAAGTGTCGACGAATCAATTGCCAATTCTATTCGCAAGGCTTCCCGACACAGTCTCAGCGCGATCATCACATCTCTAAACATGAGAGGTCGTTCACCTGCACCGAGGAAGGTTGCCCCCAAGCTGTAATAGGCTGCGCAACAGCTAAAGATCTCCAAACGCACATGAAGGACTACCATGGCACAGAACTCGAAGTTGATCCAGAATATCCCGAAGACGAGCTAGAGCCGGACGTCAATGTCCGCCGAGTGCCGAAACACCCAGCGGTTTTCCAATGTACTTTGTGTCCTAAACGCTTTACGCGAGCGTACAACTTACGCTCGCATCAACGTGTACATACAGATGAACGACCTTTTGTATGCTCGGTATGCGGAAAAGCCTTCGCCAGGCAACACGACCGTAGACGCCATGAAATTCGACACGCGATGAAAGACTAATGAAAGCCTTTACTAAGTGGAAATACCATCAGTGTATCGTGATATCCTTAAAGATAGGAATAGCTGGGGGTGTGGCCGTCGATTTCTTCGCGCCGATGCCTTGTAGAGACTAGAGAAGGGCCAATCGCATACGTTGAATGAAATGGCAAACGATAGGTTGGCCGGCTTATCTACGTTAGGAAGTCTAGTGTAGACACCTCAAGCTTTCATTCCGGTGACTGCTGCAGCAACAGCCTTCCCAGCCAATCTAGCCGCTCAATATTCGGTTCCTGGTGGACTCGGTGTGGACCGGATGCGATGGGCGGAGAACGAGGATGGGGAATGGCGCGGCAGACAAAAGCACAGTCACTATAGCGAAGCTATCCTAGATGCGTTTATCGAGGACAAATATCATGGCGGTTGAACGTGTGAAAGAGACAGAGAGCGGGGTAGTTGAATCAGCTACTGCGCCCGTGTCGGCCCAGCAATTATTCCGGACTTGCGTCAGCTGACCGATTTCTCTATACGAAAATCGAGCATACATCGCTAAAATGGGTTTAGCGGTGACATAATTAGTGACATTTACAGCTAAGTTAGCGATTGAAGTGCTAAATACTTTGATCTTGCCACCTCTAGTAGGGAGGATGGCCGACCCGCACCTGCCCTAACCTTGTCTGGTGGCGCAATTTTTATGGATACGGAGAGAGGGACAGAATGAGTGTATACATAATGATAGCGAGAGGTTGATATGGGCGATGTGATTGGTGCGCCGCGCTAAGACGTTTCGAGCACGGCCTCGGCCTTCTACGTTAATCGGATCTTGGATGATCCTAGGTTTGAAAAGGGCCACACTGCGGGAACTAAAACGGGCCCACCCTTACGCACGCAAATCCTAACCAAGCTTCATTCGGGCCAGGCTGAAGACGTGGAATCGTGCGCTGCAGGTGGTGTCGATAGCTGTTGCTGCGTGAAGGGAAAGAGCTACGTCGCGAGTTGGTGTCAGAGCGAAGCGTGAGGCTGGCGTACATTGACTTGGGTTGCGGTGGGGTACCGGTAACGCGCACCAGCCTCGAGGCTTGACACACAGCAACCTTCCGCATTATCCGCGCTCGCGCAGACCGGCTGCCACCTCATCCTCAACTACCGGTATCCTCTCCATCCATCTTCAACAGCTTCTTCTCGGTACCGACCAGCCGTGCCAGCTCATGTCCTGCCAATCGTGCTCTCCGCTCGATGCACCACCGCCCCACTTAACTCTGGATACATTCGTCAGACGACTAGAGCGAACTCCACAATCGTGACTGCGGTGCAACACATCAATTCTAGGGGCAGGCTCTGTCAGTCCCCTTTCACCATCGCTCCTCCCCAAGGACTTTTAGGCGCAAGGCGTACACCATGACCGACACCGCCAATTTCGAGCATTCTTACTTGACCACACTCTACAATGCTATTCCAGTGCTCGACAAACCTAGCGACTGGTCTGAGTGGAATGATAGGGTATGCGACTTTATTCAAATTTCCCCTATTGCCGAAGATGGGGCGGCTCCACCAGGCAAAGATCAAGCAAAGGAACGGTACCGCTGCCAGAAACTCTACACAGCTATGATATTGATGAAGCTTTCGCACGACGCTGCGCTGCGAATTAGGGACTTAGGGATTAGTAACGTGCAATCTCTTCTCAAAGCTGTGAGAGAGCGCTTCAATTTTGACCACCTTAATCATGGATTAATTGATCGATCACCATGTACTCGAGGCTGCTTCTCCGCTCTCTCCATAGCAGAATCTACCTGGCTTTGATTCATCCTTGTATCCTATCCCCAGCTGCTTGCAGATGTTACGCTACCCTTGCGTGCAAACATCATTGCTGAAGAACGGCTGCTAGAGAGGCCTCTCTCGCATTCCGACAAGCTTCACAAATGTTTACCTATTTCCCTCCGCTCCCATCTATGACTTTCCTCAAACCCCAAAATGGTAGAATTGCAAGCACCGCTCCGTCATCAGCGGACTCACTCCCAACGTTCCTTGGCCTTCCCTCGCCACTACATCTTCGATAGAGCGCTAGACTCGTAGAGGAGTTGCACCGAGGCCTGTAGCCTGACCCAAGTCCGTCGCTCGCTGAGACAACGAGCCCAGCATTCATTCAGTGTGAGACTTGCTAGGATTGCCGAGCTTCTCCACGCAGCTTTGTGTGCCAACGCGTTTTCACAGCGGCCGGAGTTCTGTTCGGAAATTGAGAACAGGTCCAGTTCTAAGACTTGCCTTCCTCTCTCCACCTACGCAAACTTTCGTCCTCCTTTTTAGACCAGCGGCTATTTTCCTGAAACTCGATGGCTCAACCACGCTGCGCGAGTCTTCCTCGCTCTCATCAAAATCGTCACTTGAAGCTTCGTCGTCGACATCGTTGCTGGATCGGCCATACTCTAGGTGTGGTGTGGTGGCTGCTCTGCCCGATCGCAAGCCGGGTAGAACGAACGATGATTGGCCTGTCCCGCCTCCAGCTACGCCGGGCAGGTGACCCACTAGACTCGTAAGGACCCACGTGTCTGGTGCGAGGAACCTGATTGTGGCATCGTCAAGCTTCATTGATAGGCCTACGACATTCTCAAGGAGCTTGACTGCGTGACTAGCAGAGAGTATTCCAGAGCCGCTGCGAGCACGGAAGAGAGCAGTCAGGAAGGACATCTCAGCCGAGATCGAGTGTAAGGTGGTGCCTGATAGGTGCCACTGGGCTTCCACAGGTGGAGTCCAGTTCGTAGTGTGCGGTGGAGCGTGAGTGGCTAGGAGTTCTTCGTCCTGGGCACATGAATACCCGATATGGCCTCGGTTGCTCACGATGGACTTCGGTCCCTTTGGGAGGTTGTGAGTTTGGTAATCGCTTCCTTCGCTGCTCCCGTCGCCGCCGAAATGCGCTCCTGTGGCATATCTGGAGACTGAAGAACGGCTAGAGGTCGCCATCTTCCGAGACGGGAACGAATTCCGTCGCCTCGCGGTGCGTTTGGTAGGATTGGTTCTCGCCTTCCGTGCTAGCCCTTGACTTCGCCGTTTGTGGCTTGTGCCGTTGGTTGTTGGAAAGTGTTTTCGTTTGCGGATCAGCGCTGTTGTACACTCGCCGCCGAGATCGTTATCGTCTGCATCACTTCCGCTGCTGCTGCTGCTACTGCTGCTGATACTTCCGGTAGAGAGGAGCTTGGCTTGGCACTGTCGGCGAAAAGGAGTGGACTTGCACTGGCAGATGCTCACCTTCCCTCTCCAACGTCTTTTCGGTTCGGTGCTCTCGCGTCGACTGTTGGATATACATTATTGACGGGCTAGTTGGCGGGGTTGATGTGGAATGCCGGTGCGGTAGCCCAGGAGTCTCCGCCCAGTCAATCGTCTCCGAGACGACCGTGTCGATGCTGCCCACGGCGACTTCATCTTCATAGCTCCCAGTGGTCGAAGTATTGGGGGCTTCGAACCGATCACCCGGCTGCAGACCTGCGTTTTCCTCGTACGGGTCATCCGAGTCGGCATCAAAGTCCGACCGCTTGCTATCAATGGCGAGCACAGTTCCTATACATCGTCAGATACAGGTGCATGGGCCACCACCGCTAGGCCCTGGCACTTACCCTGATTGCAGTCCTCGTTAGGTACCGGCTGGTGGGCAATCTCTTGACATGGCTCCTCGGCCCCTGCATCTTCGCGAGAGGTCGGTACTGGGGCACCAACCCAGCCATCGGCTTTGCCGACTTCGTCGACTTCGCCACTCTCTCCCCTACTGAAAAGAGTGCTGATATCGCAGGGAAAGGAGGGAATGCAGAGACTTTAAGTAGGCAAAACTCCACGCTCAAGCCAGCACCGCTGCCAAACGCCGCACCTCTCGCATAATGCCCCTTAATCGTTGGGCGAAGCAGCGAGCAGTTTTCCCGCCAATACTCGCTCTGGGACCGAGGAATGGTGACGCCAGCTAATCGGAGTCAGTCAGTGCCGTAGGACGTGCTTCTTCCCTTGCGTCAAAGCCGGTGCAATCATCGTACGAGCATGTGGATGCCCGTTCCGTCCTATCCGCGCCTCATACGCTGGGTAAGGTACTCTTCTCAAGGGCTCCACACCCATCGGCATCTCCGAGACACAAACTTGGGCTCGACCCTCATGCAGGCCTCCAAATTTCGTGGCTCATGGAGGCGCGGACCGTATCGTGCGGACAGATTGGCGTCCAGGCGGGCCCCTGCTGTGTTGAGAGGCCGCTCCAGCCCTTCCATCCACTTCAGCTGAGACGCCCGATCGCAACCTGCTATCATGCAGACAGTCATGCGGATCCGATACCACCAATAGGTGTCGAGAGCAGACTGGGCGAGTACATGTTAATGCTGACTGCAGGCTGAACAGTGGGTCGAAGCCTAGCTGCGCTTCCCTCATACGAGTCTCTCGTGAAACTGAGCTTGCAGCTAAGGCATTCAGGGCCAATCGTCTAAATGAGGCCGGCTGTTCCAAGTGCGTGGCGGAGGATCCAGCTGAGATTGCATAGGCCTGGCCACTCCTGCTGAGACGCGGTCGAGGCGGGCAGGGCGCTTCCTATGGCCAGCCCGCATGGATGACGCGGCAGGTCGCGGTCTCCGAGACAAGCGAGTGTTGGCCAGACGGTCGAACTCTGAGAGGACGAGCGAAAGGGATGCAGCTTGTTCATGGAAGATTTCGAAGCAGTGGACGGTAGGTGCCACGAAGAACACTGCTCGATCATGGAGAGAGCAGCACGAGCAGAGCAGCCGAAATCGAAGGAAAAGGACGAAAACGGTCCGCAGAAGGCCAGAGAGAGGGCACGACTGCCTCAGACACGGGACAACGCCCTCAATCGTCGGCCCATCCAAGGGGGTTTTCGGGGGCTTGGGGGGGTAGATCCGGGCGGTGCAGCGGTCGCACGGCCGCCAAGGAGCGAGAAAATGCCTCACGGGCGAGCGCGAGCGACCAATGGAGAGAGGGGGGAGTGCTGGGAGGAAAGGGACGATGGTGGGAGGAGGGTAGGCCGGCGAGGGCGGCGCGGTTTTATGTGATGGGGTCGGCGCACGGACCAGAAAAAAGCAGCGAGACGCCAAGCGAGCGCCCTTTTCCCGCTCAAGAAGCGTCCATTTCCTAATACAGCGACACTAGGAAGTTTTTTACTACCTATAACACATGTTCCGGTGTTGGTGCGTCCGCAGTTGGCAGCTTTGAGTGCCGCTTTTGGAGGCTCTGACACCGTGTGCATACCCTGTCACTTCTCGCCGCTTTACCGGTAAGGGACTAAGCGAGCGACCCCATGTCGCCTCCAACCCCATCAAAGGGCATGCTTCGCCTCAAATGCTTATACTGGAAGCGCTAAGGTCTAAGACGAACGTGTATAAATAAGTCAAACCCGCACTCGTAGCATTCTTCCTCCTCAGTACCGCCGTGGTCCCTTCGCGCTGTACCTGCGACCCTCTCAGCGCTTTGTTCACCCCACCAAAACTTCAGACCATCACACAGCTAGCTCCTCCTCGCCCTGCAGCTTCGATTTCCATTTTCCAATTTCATACAATCCAGTGGCACTTTACCCGTAGTCCTGTCGGTCCTTGAGGACTGCGAAACGTTCTTTTGCCCTGCGGCAAGATTTCGGCGATGGCACCACAGAAACATGCCCGGAATAGGCGGCGTAAGCTCGTCCAACGTCCGGCCGATCATTACAAAAACCTGCGGAAAGAGCTAGCCGCGCAAGGTCCTATAGAAGTAGACTATTCGGACGCTACCGAGTTGAACCTGAGCGGAGTCTGGAAGAGGTGGACCTTGTGAGTCCGCCAACAAATATTTTTTTTCCTTTGCGCAATCGTTCAACAATGGCTTATAGGCTGTCAGGTACTCGTACGATGCTGATGAAGAGCCGATTGGCCTCATCAAGTCCGCGGCTGCGGCTGACTACAAAACGTTCTTCACCTGGGTATTAGATCACTATCCCGGCGTGCGGACGAAGTCCAGCGTCCACCAGTACTGGAGACAGTTGAAGATGCTCTACAAGAGGCATGCACGGAAACTTTTAGATAAAGATACGGTAAACGACGTAAACAATGTAAGTGACGGTGCCAAGAGCTCAAGGGACCGGCCTCACTGATACTGTGCTGCAGCACATTCGGGTTCTTACCAAGTTATATGGGTTGGATAGGTCTCCGAGGGAGAAGCCAGTGTTGTCAGTCGATGACTTACTTGTGCTACTGCATCACCATTGGGTGCTTGATTCAAGCGTGTATCCAGACGAAGAACAGCGGCTACTGCTGGCTCTGCTCCTTTTATTTGCCGCCTACACAGGGTCTCGACCATGCTCTCTAGTTGATGCGAGCGTGAAGAAACCAGCCACAGGAGCAAGCGACATCGCTAGGGATCAAACGATCCATTTCTAGGATTCCGATGAAGAGAGCGAAAGCCAGTAAACGACATTTACGGGTACCCGTTACCCGGGTAGCTACCCGGGTACCCGGGTAGTACTACCCGGGTAGTGCCAAGATAGACGAAACTTAC